>LPNX010807484.1:314578-416447 GCA_001517045.1 Pseudotsuga menziesii
TAGGACTTCCAAGCTTATGATCTCATGTCAGAGAGGAAACATGATGTGTACAGAGTCCAAGCAGACACACAGGGTCCAGCAACAGGACCACAGCCGGATCAGGCTTACGGAGGCCGTGGAGGAGGATTCAGAGGACGAGGTTGTGGAGGAGGCTTCGCACGCGGAGAAGGCTTTGGTCGAGGAGGAGGTTTTGGCCAAGGTCGTGGACCAGTCACTTGTTATAATTGTGGAACTATAGGACACTATGCTAGGGACTGCCAGAACGCCACTACTACTTGTAACTACTGCAAATCTTATGATCATACTATAGAAGAGTGTCCCATCTTGATAGCTAAGATCAGAGACCCTAAACCAGCCGCACACCAGAACATCCAACTTATCGTTGCTGAGCAGGCAGAACTAGAACCAAGAGTCAACATTGTGACTCGGAGCGGTGCTTCCACTAGTGGCACATCGCAGGAGACCGGAAAGAACACAAGTCAGGAGTGGGTGCGCAGAGCTCCTACTAAAGCAACAACACTCGACCTACAGAAGAATAAAGAGACCTTTCATGAAGCTAAGGCTTCCTTTGATGAACCTACACTATCAGGACCACAGGTACCGCCGTCTAGGGGCGTACTGTAGCAAGCACCTTGTAGCGATAGCCCTAAGCAGGCACGGCAGGCTACCACATCTGGAAGATGTGACGAGGATGAATCAACAGGAAGCGTACAAGCCTTCCTGCACAGCTGCTTGAAACTCCTGAGAAATGATAAAGCTGTTGGTGAGCTACAGCATATGATAGATCAGTGTCAGCAACACTCTCTCTCAGGCAGTGCACACCGCGCTGTCCATAATATTACAAGACATGCAAGGACAGGAAGAGAGATGAAATTCATAGCCCAGATCGGTGAGTTTGAAATGGATGAGGTTGTCTTAGACCTGGGATCAGAGGTGAACGTTCTAACCAAGCAGACATGGGAACAGATGGGTAGTCCTCAGTTAGCCCTATCACCTATCCACCTGAGATTAGCTAATCAACAGCGAGTATCACCATTGGGTCGACTATCGCAGGTGCCAGTTGATATTGACGGAGTTCGTACTTTTGTGGACTTCGAGGTTATAGAAATCATTGGTGACAGTCGACCATATCCAGCACTATTAAGTATTGATTGGGAAATTGGCAGCAAAGCTGTCATTGACCTAAATAAAAGACAAATGACCTTTGAGGATGCACAGATCCGGGTCATCGCACCGCTGGATCCTTACCAAGGACCTAGATATATCGAACCTATCCGAGCAGAGGAAGAGGCACATAATATGGAGAGTCTCTACCAGATGACAGCAAACCAGAATGACTATATCAATCCCACTGTAGAAGGGCATATTAGTTGGCGATGCGACAGCTCATGCGCATCGGATTCGGATGTTGGTCTAGAAAACTGGCAGAACAGACTTTACGAAGTCTCATCGCGCAGATGTGCGTTTATAAGTAAGTCACTGCGATGGATTGGTGCCGAGATCGCTGAGACTCCATCATATCATGGTCTGACAGACATCCAAGATTTTCTTGAACAATTTGAGCAACAAATTCCTCCTGAGCAGAGGATCGCAGCTATGGACCTTGCAGTTCGAGCCACACCTGCAAGATGGTGGTATGCGCATAAAGAAAATATCGCATCATGGGATAATATAAAAAGACTGATGGCGATCATATTTTCTCATGACAGAGAGTATGTCCAGTAGAAGTACACAGGAGAAACTGACCCCAGGATACACATTCAGATATGTGAACAGAACTGGTCGGATATTCCAGAGGATGAATGGGTTCACAGATTCATTCACACATTGGACACAATTCCAAGGAATTGGTATACAGAGACCGAGCTGCATAAGGGAACAACCACATGGCCATTTATGACAGACAGCTTCCTACTCACCTTTGCATTTGAGTCAGAACATCCAAGTGTTGCTCAGGCCCTAGACAACGTCAAGACAAAGATTTTTGAGGATCGCACCATCTCAGTACCAGTCCAACCTGAGTGGACTATCCAGCTAGAAGAGGCGTTGGAATGCTATAATTTTACATCAGAATCAGAGGAGGCGGATGAGGACCCTTTCAATGCCAACATTCCAGAATCAGAAGGCACTCACGAAGTGGAGGGACCACAGTTAGAGATTCCAGCGATCACCGAGCCCATCAAGATTAAAAAGATCAATATTGGCACAGACGAAGAACCTAAGTTTGCCTCTATTGGAGACTACTGGAATGATGAAACAGTTGGACAGATTGCAGATCTGCTACACGATTATCAAGACCTATTTCCCACCAAATTCACAGAGATGAAGGGAATAGTTGGAGACTTGGGAGTCATGAGGATACCATTAAAGGAGGATGCTAGACTAGTTAAGCAGCGCCCATATAGATTGAATCCGTGCTACAAAGAAAAAGTAAAGGACGAAATTGATAAAATACTAACAGCAGGCATCATTGAGCCAGTAGAGGAAAGCGAATGGGTTAGCCCTATGGTAGTGTAAGAGAAGAAAACAAAAGGGGACATCAGGATCTATGTTGATCTGTGAAAACTCAATGATGCATCACTTCATGATCCATTTCCAACACCATTCACTGACAAAGTATTAGACAACGTGGGAGGACAAGAGGTCTACTCCTTCACTGACGGGTTTTCAGGCTACCACCAGATTAGAATACATCCAGAAGATCGGTCCAAGAACACCTTTGCAACAGAATGGGGCTCGTTCCAGTATACGGTAATTCCCTTTGGTCTTAAGAATGCACCAGCTATATTCTCTAGAGTAGTAGTTGCTGTATTTAAAGAATACATTCATAAATTATTGGAAGTATATTTTGATGATTGGACTATATTTGGGCTAATTGATAAGCACATAGGAGATCTAAGACTGATGTTAGAAAAATGTAGGCAGTACCAGATCTCTCTAAACTTAAAAAAATGTATATTCTATGCACCATTTGGTATCTTGTTGGGTCACATTATTTGCGGACAAGGCTTGATGGTAGATCCCGCCAAGATCGCTATCATTGTAAACCTTCCAGCACCTAACTCAGTCAAGCAACTGAGGACAGTACTTGGTCATACTGGGTACTACAGAAAGTTCATCAAGGGCTACGCAAAGATTACATCGTCGATGGAGAAATTGCTCAAGAAGGATGTAAAATTCCTATGGAATGAGGAATTCCAGCAGAGTCTAGACATACTTAAGGAGAAGATGGTTACATCACCCATCCTAGTATTTCCGGACTGGACTAAGCCTTTCCATGTACATGTGGATGCATCGGGCATCGCATTAGGAGTCGTCTTGACCCACCCAGGAGAAGGGGATATTGACCATCCCATCGCATATTCCAGCAGAAAGCTATCCACAGCGGAAAAGAACTACACCACAACAGAAAGGGAGGGCTTAGCTATCGTATATACGCTGCATAAGTTCAGGCACTATCTATTGGGTGCCTCGTTTAAAATGTTTACTGATCATTCCGCATTGAAGTACCTAGTCAATAAACTAGTGTTAGGGGGGAGAATCTGCAGATGGTTACTCCTCTTCCAGGAGTATGACTTTGAAATCATTGTGAAACCAGGAAGACTGAATGCAGGACCGGATCATCTGTCGCGGTTAGATTCAGGAGAAGAGACCAGTAACCTAGAAGACAATCTGCCAGATGCGCCGTTGTTTTCCATACAGATTGCAGATGAGTACTATGCCGACATTATTCAATTCCTCACCACAGGTGTAGCACCTGATGAGTTTACTAAGCAGCAAAAGAAACAGTTGGTTGTTAAGGCAGCAGACTTCACCCTCATTGCAGGATGCCTATACAAGTTAGGACCGGATGAAGTTCTACGCAGATGCGTGATGCCGCACGAGAAAGACACTATTATTAAAGAGGCTCATTCAGGAACCGCAGGAGGACATTTCGCAGGAAAACCGACTGCGCAGAAAATCTTAGAGGCAGGCTTGTGGTGGCCTACACTGCATAAAGACACTAAGGACTTTTGCAGATGCTGCGATATCTGCCAAAGGGTAGGAAAACCCTCGCAACGTGATGAAATGCCACTGCGACCACAGGTCACGCTGCGCGCATTCGACAAATGGGCTATAGATTTTGTGGGTCCAATCAACCCACCCGGGAAGTGCACTGGTGCGAGATACATTATCACTGGAACATAATACCTCACCAGATGGGTAGAGGCCAAGGCAGTAAGAAATTGTGATGCTGCTACAGCTGCACAGTTCCTCTTTGAAAATATCATCAGCAGGTTTGGATGCCCAGTAATTTTGATGAGTGACCAAGGTACACATTTCTTGAACAGCACTATTGAGGCATTAACAGAAAAATTCCAGATCCAGCACCATAAGAGCAATCCCTACCACCCGCAGGCTAATGGTACAGTGGAGGCCTTCAATAAGATTTTAGAAAATGTTCTCACTAAGATCTGTAATAGCTAGAGGAATGACTGGGACCTCAGAGTTAATGCTGTCTTATGGGCATACAGAACCACATGTAAGAAACTTATGGGACACACACCTTTCAGCTTAGTATATGGACAAGAGGCTGTTATTCCTATGGAGTATATTCTTCCCAGTTTAAGAATCGCTCAGATTACCGGGATGACTGATATAGACACAGTCGAAGCAAGGCTAGCACAACTGCTTGCCTTAGAAGAAGACAGGTTCATCGCCGGATTCCATCAGAGAGTCCAGAAGGCCCGAGAAAAAGCTTGGCATGACAGACACATTAAGAATAAGACTTTCCAGACCGGAGACCTGGTGCTCCTCTATGACAGCAAATTCATCAAGTTCCCAGGGAATTTCAAGACACATTGGCTAGGGCCATACCAGATCCAACAAGTCACAGAAGGAGGTGCCGTTCAGCTCAGCCAGCTGAACGGGGAGCTTTTTCCCACATGGATCAATGGCAGTAGGCTGAAGCTCTATAGTGATAGCCACCTCACTTCTCAGCCCTAGCTTAAACCAGCCACGCTGGTGCATATGTCCAGTGTAGTTGAAAGGAGGCATCGCACCGGGAATGAGTCTACACATAAGAAAAAAAAAAAAACTGTTTGTTTGCGCAGGTGATGCGGAGTTGCTTCGCAGCAGTAAGATGTTTCCCCCTACCACGTACTCAGTTTGCAACCGACAGTGGGCTAGTCAAGTCACTATCTGACAGGTAGTTAATGAAGAAATGATCGGTATCCCCTACCGTAGATTTGGCAGCAGTTTAATAAATTTTTCCATATTTGTTAAATCCCCGACGACACCGATGCCTGGATATGCACGCTTGGAGGGACACGTGATCAGATCTCGGCAATTATGACAGATCAGAATGATAGGTAGGGTCTCGTCCAAGTAATTATGATGACCAACGGGTGTGACCCAGGAGGACCGTTGCGTCCGGTAGTATGCCTTCGGCATAAAAGCAGTCATCCTTTAAGTAGGGAAGGTACAGTTGCCAAATCTTGAGAACTATGCAACGCAGTGCTAAGTGTCCCCTGAGCAGAGCCAATTAAGTTGCAGAGTACAGTGACTTCCAGAGTTCGAAGCCACTGCACGCCCAGAGTATTGAGCCAAGCAGATTCTGACTAAAAGAGAACCTCTAGAAGGCATGTTGAGACGTTTTGACCCTGGTCCTGGTGACCGTAGATCCGCCATGACGACGTCGCCCAGGGTTGTGAAATTAAGTATAGTACAAGTTAGACAGTCGCTAAGGATGAAGACTCAAGTGCCAGAAGTAGAAGTTGTCACTAAAGTCTCTGCTAAGGAGAAGAAGAACGCCGAGCTGATCACTGAAAATAAGAAAGCAGAGCAGAAGACTGATGAGAAGAAATCTCCCGCTAGAAGGAAGGTGAAAATGAGAAAAAGAAAGCAACGAGAGAAGGTCACTGACCTATCTGATCAGCTAAGAAAAGCACGAAACATGGTGAAGGTACTGAAACAGAAACCTGAGGGTCAGCGGCAGCACGTGGATCTGGACCACTTCGAAGAGAAGAGAGGTGGAAGAAGACTGCAAACCCAACGGAGGGGAGACTTCCAGAACAAGGACAAAGGCTTGTTCTCGGAGTGGAGTTCATGGGTTGCTTCTTCTCCGTCCACGAGGCTCTAGCTGGAAGGAAAGGTTTGAGAAGGCTGGAGGATAGAGATTTTCCTTGCGATAAAAGTTCTAACCCAGATAAAAAGGAAAGGATATCTGTGGAACACTTCTCAAACACTAGAGCGCTCATAAAGAAGAAAGAGTGAAGAGAGCGACACCGTGACTATGGGCAGAAAGGATAAGAGAGCCCAGCAGACTAAGTTACCGAAACTCCAGAAAGAACATGCCGAGGAGATGAAGAATGAAGTCGCAGGACTTCAAGGCAGGTTACAGCACACTTCGCAGGAGGCGAAGGATAAGTTGCAGCAGGAGAAGCCTGTTGCAGGTGGCTCGAGGACGAGCCACAAGTAAGTGTTAGGGGACTGTTGGAGCAGGGTCCCGCAGCTACAAAATAAGCTGCTAGTTTTGGCGGAGAGATATAAGTTTTGGTGGAAAGAAGACAGGGCAGAGCTATGACGTCGTAGCACGTTTCCAGCTGGAGAGCAGAGCTGAAAACTATGACTTTTGGGATAGAAAAGTCAAGAAGGCAATGGTACCCGAGCGACCGAGAGAAGAAAGCTCAACCACTGCATTGAAGGCAGCGGCGGAAGACAGGAGGGCTCAGCGACCCTCATAAAGAAGAAGGAGCAACGAGGCTCAAGCATTGAAGGCGAAGGACAAAAAGAGAAGCGGTGCATAGTACCCATGGTCAGTGCTGGGAAGCATGGAAGACTGTAGAGAGCTGTGGTGTGACGGGAAGCGGCTACCTCAAGGACAGAGAGGACCGACTGTCACTAATTAGGGTTTGGGTTACTGTTGGGACAGGCCCACAGTGTTGTAATGGCGAGACCTTCGGGCCGCCTATAAAAGCTTGTATTTTGTATTGTAAAGGGTTGGTTGGCTGGTTGGTTGGTTGATTCATAGGATTGAGTCGTTAGTTGATCAGTTGATTATTTTTGTAGACTCAGGAGTCAGTCAGACAGACTGTGTTGTAACGATCCAGACACCTAGCTTGTCTGTGAGTCATTTGAGTCTGTATGTAACCATCCACAGAGAGAAGAGAGGGAAGGATATATCGAAAGAAAGGAAATATAGAGATAAAAGTAGGCCAGAGATCTAGAAGAGATCTCGCGCTGCATATGCAGTGCAACAGACTGTGCTAACTTCCCTCAAGATATATAATAGAAGCACAGTTTGGTGGACGTAGCTCCCATCCAGGGGGTGAACCACGTTAAATCTGCGTGTTATGTGTTGCATGAATGTGTTTGTACTTGCTTATCTTTACTGGTTATTATGCATGTAATGTTAGTTGCAGTAGGTGAATGTATGTATTGTTCAGCTCATGATAATACAAGAAGATAGAGATAAGTTGAAGTATTTTAGTAAGCTGCTTAAAAGACTCCTTTATGTCTGTTTCTAATGACCATTTAATCACAATATAACTTTAGGGAAGTAGAGTTTCGCACATCGGCACAGTCAACGCTAAGAGCGCAAAGTCGTAGTGGTAAGATATCACAGAGAGGTGATATCGCACCAGCAGAGGAGTTGCCGTGCGTGATACTGCGAGCTGAGGGCTTAGCGTTGAAGAGAGGTTGGGTGTTCCGCGGTGCGAAGAGATGCGATAAGGTTGGAAATATTGTGAGTAAGTTGAAGTTGTGCGACGCGGGAAGAAATCGTGCGACTTGCGCGTGGGTAAGAATCGCACGGGTAAAAGTGCTGCGAGTAGAAGGGGATGTGCGATGCGTAGAGCTAGTTGATCTTGTGGCTCGCAGGAGTGGGAGAAAAGAAGTAGGATGCACAGAACCTGGTCCAAGACACTTGAGTCTTGGCCAACCCATTAGATTCACTTCGGGTGAGACTTCAGATCGCTTCGCGGTCTGTCGCCAAAAGGGCCAGTGAGTTTGGGGTGTTGTTGATTAATTATAGTAAACCCGGGTCTGCCCATGCAATCGACAAGCATAAGAATTTTTTCCTATGTGGATATTTTCTACAACTCCCGACTTCACTGATATATCGACCAGAAAACAATTAGTAATGTTACTCATATTTCCTTTAGACTCAGCATTGTGGATGTGTACCATGGACTGAGGAGTAGGTACAATGTTATATGAAACCATTGTTTCAAAATGGTCTTCTACCATATGGTAACCAGGAAGGAAAGAGGATAGATGATGATGGTATTTCCAGGGAATCTCTTCTAAAGACTTGAATTCCATGATGGATTCGTCTGACGGAAGAGTTTGTAAAAGATAATATATATATGGTGGGGGCGAGGAATCTAACCAATATGGTAGGTGATAAGGTTCGAATTCCACCAAAAGATCATCATTAATGGTGGGGTCGCTGGTGGACTGGATATCTTGGTAAGTTTCTTTCAAATGAGTAAGTGACATCGAATAAAAAATTGATTCTCCTTTGTCTAAAATGTCATGATTCTTAGAGGAGATAATGTTCACAAACACAGTATAATTATGGGGAGGATTAGCTAAAGGAAATATTCCCATGAGTGACGAATCTTTGAGAATACCTACCCCGATGTTCTAGTATTGCGGTTCGTAGAAGCTAAAAGTGAGACATTATTCCTAGAATTACAACTCATGTCTCAGGAACAAAAATCTAATTGGTTAATTGTAATAATATTTCCGTGTAAGGGGAACTAGACTATTTAGAACACAGATGAGGCAACAACCTGCATAGCGTAGAACAAATTCCTACCCAAGAGAATATTGTAGTCTAATGGAGCATCAATAAATTTGATTTGAATGGACATTGATTTTCCCTCAAGTTCAACTTGGAGAGATGGCAGCAGTCCATAAGGGTGAAAACCACAACCATCAAAGGCCTTCAAATTCATAGGTGAACGATTGATCTTAGGAGAGCCAATAGCTCTCCAGAATGATAGAGCCACGACAAAATTCGAGGCACCTTCATTTAACATAGTGCGATGGAATTTATTCCTGATAAATTTTGTAGATAGTTGAAAAGCTAACTGATGGGAGAGTCTCGACTAAAAATCATCCAGTTTAAAAGGGATAACATTACTATTTTCAAGATCCATAGCTCCGAGAACCGACAACAAGTTTTTCCTTTACGTAGGGCACATTTGGAGCACTTCGAGGGTAGACATAACACATGGTACTGGGGACAAATATTTGACTGCATTGTAGCATTGAGCAGCCTGTGCACTAGGGTTAAATACTGATTTTTGAATTGTACTCTTTGGCGATCGAAGAACAATGTTGAGGACCGATTTTTGAATATGAAGATTACTAGTAGGGGGAGGAGTGGAAACTGTAGGCTTATCATATGGAGTGTTATCGTCTTTCTTTTCAGAAGGTGGGTCATAGGTTTGGTATTTGGTAGTAAGGTTAACCATTTCACTAGACATAATTTTAACCTCATCTATACAAGATGAGGAAGACCCATGCAAATATTGATGGTTGATCTATTGTTGCTGGCTAGGGAAAGGATAAGTCAAGACTGCCTCAGTGGGATAATTTTTCAAGAACTTGTTGACCTCTTCATGCTGAGGACATTCCTTGGTGAAGTGGTCACCTCCACATATGAGGCAGGGAAACTTTGCCTTTCTCTTATTCTTGGATTCAACATTAGGGATTTTTGTTTTATTGCTCTCCTTCTTATTTTTAGAATTTTATGATTTAATGTTTCCTTTTTTCTTCATTCCTAAAGATTCCATGGATTGAATGAAATTTACTTTAGTGGAGGCAATAAGAGGAGGGGTGGGTTTGGCATTTGCGGTGGTTTGACTAGCAGGTTGGTTTTTATTTTTTTGAGGATTTAGCCGTTGGTTGTGTCTGAACAGAGCCAAGAACACCATCAATAGGTGCCTCTGTTGAAGGTATTGAAGGGTATGAAGTAGGGCGGGGAGTGTGTGAGATAAAACATAAAGAGTACCTTAATGGGAATAAACCAAGTCTAGGTATTGATCTCGGCTAATTGCCTGCTCTTCGATGATGACACCTCCCATGGAAACATCCCGATAAATAGGCAGAAGTAAATACTTTGTAAGCCAATTGTTGAAATATTATAACTTTGAATAATATTTTAAATTTATTTTATTGTTGTAGTCTATTATAGATGTTTTATTCCTCCATCGGGATGCTATTATTGTATTTGGTCATCATAGAGTCATGAAGTAAAACATTCGTTGTAAGTTGAGTCGATAGAACCCTCCAAAATATAATATTATATTATTTTGTGTCTTCCTAGGTGAATTCAACCCAATAAGTTTGTTGGGTCTAACCTGTTAGGGAAAAAGTCAAGTGGAAGATAGAGTATAAATAGAGGAGGTGTGTTCCTCATTTCAACACAAAACTCACTTGCGTATAGTGCATAGGAGAAAGAGAGATATATCTGCAAGGAAAAGGAGCACCTGTTTGGGATTTTATCTTTTTACTTTTGATACATATATATAGAAGAATTTTTGTTAGGTTTTCTTCTCGTAGAGGGTTTCCCTGGATAAATCTGTGTCTATCTTGTGATTGTGTTTCTTTGAATGATCCTACATATGCTATTGTTGTGAAATTGAATTGAATACTAATGATATCTAACTTATTGTATGGAATCTTAACATGGTATCAGAGCTATCCTGAATAGGACAAATTTCACAAGGTGAAACTCTCTCTCCTCTCCCTCCAATAAGAAATTAGGGTTTTTGTCAAAGTTGGAATTTTAGAGATTTGATTGCATAGAAATCCACGTATCCCTAGAGCACATCTATTGAGCCTTGGATTGAAATTTTTGAGTGGGTAGATATCTTAGAAATTCAAACCCTAGTTTGGATTTGGAACAAAAAATTGCAGAAAACCAGAAAACCAAGAAACTACAAGAAACTGCAAACCAGAATCTCGTAAGTCAATTTTGAGAGGTGAAGATTTGGAATCTCCAAAAACAAAGTGTACCAGTCAAATCACCTTAGTCAATCCTATCTCATGGTAAGGTCAGTTATGCATTTTAAGAAATTGCATTTTTTAGTGACCTACTAGATAAGATGGCCCCAACCACTAAGCTCGAGGACAAGCTAGAAGGCATAGAGAATTTTTGAGCATGAAAATATAGGATTGGTATCATTCTTATAGAGAATGATCTTGACAAATAAATCAAAGGAGAAGTTGCAGAACTTGAAGAGGATGAATCTAATGAGAAGCACAAGAAGGACCTGATTAGAGAAATGAGGATAATTGTTGATTCTATCAAATATCACTTGATTCCTCAAGTGTCATCTAGAGGGACCCCAAAGGATATGTATGATTCCCTATCCAAAATGTATGAAGGAAGGAAAATCAATAGAAAGATGAATTTAAGAGCTCAATTGAAGACTACCAAGATGAGCCAAGGAGAATACATTCAAGACTACTTCACAAGGGTCTCCCAATTCAAGGAGCAACTAGAAGCCATTGGAGACTCCATTGATGAAGATGGACTAGTTATGAATTTTCTTAATGGTCTCACTAGACCTTGGGATTCATTCATACAGACTATGTGCACCAGAAAGGAAACCATGAAGTTTGACATTGTACGAGAAGATTGCATCCAAGAGGAAGATGAAGATGATGATGAAGTTTGACATTGTACACCTAGATGAAGATGAAGAAGAGGAAGAAGACCTCAAAGAAAACAAGCAAAAGAAGAAGATGCAGAAGAGTATGCATTATTCTCTACACTCTCTGGGTTTATGACACTCGGAGAAGATATATGGCTCATTGATAGTGGTGCTTCAAAGCACATGACATGACAAAAGAAAATTCTGTCAAAACTTGACGAAAAGAACTATCCTCAGAAGATATCCTTAGGAGATGACTATCAATATCCCATCCAAGGAATTGGTGAAGCAAGATACAAGCTTGATTATGGAACCCCCATGAAGATGAAGGAAGTCTTATATGTACCGGGTTTGAATAAGAACTTAATTTCTATCTGAGCATTAGATAAGAAAGAAATATGGTTTCATTTAGAGATGGACAAGTACTTATGTGGCCCAAAGGAAAATCAATTGAAGATGCATTTGTCATTGGTGAATAAGAAGGAGGATTATATAAAATCAAGGGACATTCAGAAACAACCTTTGTTGATGAGACCACTAGCCCAAGTGAACTATGGCATAGGAGGATTTCTCACATAAACTACAAATCACTACCAGATGTGAGCAAAGCAGTAAAACGTTTACTAGAGTTAAAGATCAATCATGAAGACACTTGCAAAGGATGTGCAAGAGGAAAGAATATCAATAATCCATTTTCGAAGAGTGAAACAAAGACTAAAGGTACTTTGGAATTAATTCATTCAGATCTATGTGGTCCAATTCCCTCCACATCTTTGAGTGCTTATGAATATTATGTTACATTTATTGATGACTATTCAAGAAAGATATGGATATATTTATTGAAAACAAGTGATGAAGTATTCAAAAAATTCAAGGAATTCAAAGCCTTCATAGAGAATCATTTAGAAAAAAGAATCAAGACACTCAAAATAGACAATGGTGGAAAATATTCTTCAAAAGAGTTTGAATCCTTTTGTAAAGAAGCTGGAATCAAGAGGGAATTAACCACTCCCTACAATCCTCAATATACTGGTGTTGCAAAAAGAAAGAATAGGATAATTAGGGAAGTAATGAAGACAATGCTACATGGTCAATATATTCCTATTCATTTATGGGATGAAGCATCAAGAACGAAAATTTATGTAGAAAATAGATTATATGATAGTGCCCTTGGATTCAAGACTCCAGAAGAAATGTTCACATAAAAGAATCCTGAAGTGAGCCACCTTAAGACATTTGGTTTCCCAGTATATGTTCACATACTAAAATAAAATAAAACTAAGTTGGACCCTTCCAGAAAGAAGGGAATATTTGTTGGCTACTGTGAAGTCTCCAAATCCTTTGGAATATATATTCTAGGATTCCATCACATGGAAATTAGTAGGGATATAACATTTTATGAAGAAGAAACTCTTAGGAGATAAATAAGGTTCCAACATGAAGAAGTATATGAAGAAGGTGTACATCCCAAAACTATAGAAGTTGCACCCTCCCCTGAAAATGAAACATCAGAGGACCATGATATGCTAGAACCTAAAGAACCTACTACTATGAGTATATCATGAAAGAGAAATCCTACTTGGGTAAGATAAATTATACAAGAAGTAGATAAGTATGGAGCTCCAGAAGGCTCTACAAGAGTAAGCAAGAGATCAAATCCATTTTCCAGTTATGTAGCTTTGATGTGTGATCTTGTAGATCAAGAACCTACCAGTTATGAAGAATCTATGCATAAGAAAGAATAGGTAGACTCAATGATGAAAGAATACCAATCAATAATGAAGAATGATGTTTGGGATATAGTTCCCAAACCAGAAGGAAAGAGTGTGTCCCCTCCAAGTGGATCTATAAGATAAAGCATGCAACTGATGGAAGTATTGAGAAATAAAAGGCAAAGCTTATGGCTAGAGGATTCTGTCAAAAAGAGGGAATTGATTATGAAGAGACATTTGTGCCAGTATAAAGGTACACTTCCATTAGAACCATCATGGCACTTTCGTCCATGATGAAGTGGAGTTTACACCATATGGATGTGAAGACAACCTTCCTAAATGGTGTTATTGAGGAAGAAGTGTATATAGAACAACCACAAGGATTTGAAGTTGAATAGAGAAGAAAGGGTGTATGTAAGTTGAAGAAGGATCTGTATGGACTAAAGGAAGCTCCTAGATATTGGTATGGAAGGATATATAGATTTTTAATGAGCTTGGTCTTACCAAAAGTAAAGCCGATCCTAACGTTTAATTTAAGGCTATGGATGAAGAACCTATCATATGATTGCTGTATGTGGATGATTTATTTGTGACAGGAAATGAGAAACATATTATAGAGTGCAAGAATAAGCTTGTTGAATAATATGAGATGAAAGACCTTGGATTGATGCACTATTTTGTAGGTCTAGAAGTATGGCAGAGCCCATAATGAATATTTCTCAACTAGGGAAAGTATGTTGTGGAAATATTAAAAATATCTGATATGTTGGATTGTAAATCCATGGCCACTATTGGACACACTAGGTACACTGAGAGGGGGGTGGTGTATCAGTGTGCATAACTTTTATTACCTTTTTAAATTTAACAATCAACAACTTATGTAATATTATGCATTATCACATTATCATTATATCACCATACAAATTATTATCATCATCATAATCATCAGATAAGAATCATTCCATGATACAAAGTACACCATATTTTACATGGAAACCCAAGTCTTGGGGGAAAAACCATAGAAGTATTTATAATAATAATTATCTAGCAACAACTAGAAGGAGGAAACAAACCCCATATTACAATGACTTAATTTCTCCAGCTACATTTGGAAGGAGGATACAACCCCCTGGTTTACAGGCTACAACTTGAAGGAAGCTACAACCTGAAGGAAGCTACAACTCCCTAGTTCTCGGGCTACAACTGGAAGGAGGATACAACCCCATTTCCTTTCCTCGTCCTTCCAACCTGATCTGAACCATGAACACATTGATCCTACATACATGTTAATCAAAACCTATACTACACTACACAATATGTACCACATTGCACAACCACTTCCACTACTAATCACTGCTCATCATTTGATCACTACTTATCAACTGATCACTTTCCACTATATCACACTGCTCATCAAACTATACAATCAACCTGTCCAATCATGATGTACCAATCAATATGTTTCTCACATCATCTGACTCAACCAATTTGAGTCTAATGAATTGCACACCAAACTCATTCCACCTAAGTCAAACCAACTACTCATACAACTCAACCAATCTGAGTCAAACCAACTGCACATAAGAGAATCTGTTCCAATCCTTCTCAACTGAACCAACCTATACGAATCTTCTTGTGTCCCTGTGCCAAATAAATCTTATACTTGTGTTAATCTAATCAAGTGCTCTTATAATCAACCAACCCTTCTTACTTGGACTAGTTCATTAAGTAAGAGACATATTTGAGCAACTAAGAGACTTGAAATATGGTAAAACAAACTTTGTCCAATTAAAATCAACTCAATGACATCACAACTAACCTCAATCATAGTCAAGGAATACTTGATAGTTAAACATGACAAACCTCAACCAAAAAGATAAAATACTTAACCAACTATGTCAAACTCAGTAAATCTCATAAAATGTTAGAAACAAAAGGATTTTTCTCTCCACTCAATTCAATTCAACAAATCAAACATATGTCAAGCAAATAATCACTTACAATACTGTCAAAGGTTATCATTAACAATCAATAACAATCTAGTTCCACTTAGGTCAAAGAGACAATGATCAACACTTGTCAAGTTAGTTTTCAAAGAAAATTTTAATGTTGATCAAATAAATCACTCACAAGATCTATTACTTACATGTCAACTTCTCATTCAATATTACATTATACAACAATCAAGATAAACACCAAAATCTATGCCAACAATATCCAATATAATCATCAAGATCACATCAATATATATGCGAAGATAACCATCACCATATCCTACAAAAATATTTGATAAATTCAAATAGATATACTGATATATATTCTCACATACTAAGATCAAATATGAACTCTATCCATGAGAGACATGTGCCATCACATGAGAAACCCAGAAGCATGAACCATACCTTTTTGAATATCACAAGATGAAGAAATAATAGAAAAACCAAAACACTCTCTATATCATGTCATAACATATCCCCTGGAACAAGATTTCTAATGAGCGAATACCTTTTTAATTCTGATTCAGTATGAGAAAGTTATGCCAATTTTAGTGAAGATGCCCAAAAATTTCTCCTCCATAAAGTTTCACACTTTTCTCCAAGAGTTGTGAAATACCAAAGAGAGACTTGATTCATGAACAAATGAACTGTTTTATATTCTATTTATATAGGTCATGGAGGAAAGTTAGTACCTCAAACTAGGCCGACATGCAATTCAAAATTACAAATAATTAAATTCTCTTTTGTTTGGTTGACTGACCCGGGTACACCAACTTCAAAAATTCATATCTCTTTGACCATAATGAGTTAGAATATGCTCCACATATCAACATAAATGGATTGACGAGGAATATTTCCCTATGATGGGTTTATTTGCAAATTCTTGTTCTAATATTATTAAATTCTTCAATTTGTACAGGATATCAAGACTCTAGACATAAAGGTTCCAAATCATGTTACCTTATGCATAAGTTCCAAGGTCAAAGGATTCAATGGGAATAATCAAAGGCATGAGGAATTCGATGGTATTCACATCCAAATACTTCATATAAAAAAGGAGGAGAGATCCACCATATACTCATCATATCAAGGGTATCAAGGACCCCAAAACCACCAATCAAGTGGGAACAAAGTGTTTTTGAGGAATATCATCATTATTATACAATATGGATTCAAGGACTGCAAGGACTTCAAGGGATTCAACATCATCATGTTCAAGGTCTCCATATCATTAAAAAAATATCCAATGGTTCCACTATATATCTTCATCACCATAAGAGTACCAACACCACAAAAGAGGGGTACAAAGCCCTCACCACTAGTTTGCAACAGTTTATGGGATTCATATCCATGATCACAAGGATACAACATTTCAATGACCATATAGCATCCAGGGGCCATCAAACCACCATATGTGTGGGTTCAAGACCAAAAATTCCAAGGACATCATGAAACCCATAAGAAGGGGTTCCAACATACCACCATAAGTATTGGTTTGAAGACCCAAGTCTCCACATGCAAGATGATCAATATTTATTATTGTGGACTCAAGGACCCCATAAGAACTAAAAAAACTCAAGACCATCTAAAGAAAGCAATGGGATCCAACATCAACAAATCAAGGGACTTACACACATGAGCCACATCATCCATCCAACAACCAATCAAGAGACCAAAACAAGTACAATCATAACAAGAAGCACAAATACCAATAACCAAATATCAACCAGGATTAGGGAACTAGAAAATGGACTTGATTGGGACCAATACAAAACTTAGGGGCACTTGACCAAGTCAATGGGTAACTAGGGATTTTGAAATTGTTCCAAGGCCTCCAAGGGATTCAAGCTTGGGATTGGACAAGATCCAAAGGGCTCCTCTGACACAAATAACCACAAAATAAACATTAACCCTCACGGTCTCCACAAGGGGCACCAAGGAATCAACATTTTTCATCAATGACCAGATACCGTTGGCATCAATGGAAACTTAATCAACAACCACACCCATGGATACCAAGATGAAGTTGTTATCTGATGAATCATCAGATTTGGTGGATGTGATTGCGTAAAGACAAATTATTGGTTCGTTGATGTTTCAGATGAATACCCGACTAGATATATGCTTTGCTGTGAACGCCCCAAGTTAGTATCTAGTTAAACCTAGACGTGTTCACCTAATAGCTGCAAAGCATGTGATGAGGTACCTGAAAGGTATGATAGACATTGGTCTATACTATGATGGAGATCATGACTGCATATTGTATAGTTATATAGATGCAGATTGGGATGGAAGTGTTTCAGAAAGGAAGAGCACTTCAAGTGGATGTTATTGTCTAGGATTTTCCATGATCTCAGCGTTTAGCACGAATCAGTCTCATGTTACTCTCAGCACAACTGAAGTAGATTATATAACAACTTGTTTTGCTAGTTATGAAGCCATATGGTTTCAAAAGCTGATGTCAGGTCTATTTGACCTAGAGTTGGATACCACGATGATCCTATGTGACAACCAGAGTTGTATAAAGATGACAGAGAACCCATTGTTCCATGACAAATCAAAGCACATATAAATTCGATATTTTTACATACAGAATATGGTATAGAAGGGAGCTATAAAGCTCCAGTATGTGAGTATCGATGATCAAGTTGCTAATGTGTTGACTAAACCTCTGTCTTGAGAAAAGGTTGAATACTTCCATGAAAATATTTGTGTGTTTTGAAAGGATCTTATTTGAAAGGAGAGTAATGATGATGATGTTCTAGACCTTCCTCGAAAGGAGAAGAAATGATGATGATTTTGTAGACCTTCCTTGTAAGGCGGATTTTTGATGATGATGTTGCATACCCTCCTCGAAAGGGGGAGTAGTTTGATGATGTTGCAGTGGGATTGTATCATCCCTGGGCATTATTCCTAATGTGATCCACACATAAAGAATTAACAAGCCCAAAATGTATCCTAAATAAGAAAAAGGTAGAGAGAGATAAGAAAAAATGAGAGAGAAAAAAAAGAATATTAAGGTATTTTTAAGATAATTTTTGATCCCAAAGTTGGATTGGGGCTCTCTTGGTACTGTTGGAAATGTATTTTTGAGGGATACAACTTTGGTGTTTTGAGTATTACGGGATTCCTCATGGTTTGGCCGAGGAATGAATTTTTGTAAATATAGGCATGAGGAATCTCGAAAATCATCTTTTCGAAGATGCTTTATGAAAAAAATATTTTAAAGAAGCTTTGAGAAGATTCTTTAAAAGATGCTTTTCATAAAGCATCTTTGAAAAGATGATTTTCGAGATTTCTCATGCCTAGATTTACAAAAATGCACTCCCTGGCTAAATCGTGAGAAATCTCGTGAAGCTCAAAACACCAAAGTTGTAGATCTCATCAAGAAATTTCCAATGGTACCAAGAACAACCCAATCTGACTTAGTGATAACAATTTATAGCAAAAATACCATAATATTCTATTTTTCTCTCTCATTTTTGCTTATCTCTCTCTACCTTTTTCTTATTTAGGATACATTGTATAAAATGGTAGAATGTTATGGCATAATTCTGTCTCCATGTTGCAGTGGGATTGTATCATCCCTAGACATTAGTCCTGAAGTGATATGCATACTTCTATCTCCATGTTGCAGTGGGATTGTATCATCCCTGGACATTAGTCCTAAAGTGATTCACAGACTTCTGTCTCCGTGTTGTAGTGCGATTGTATCATCCCTGGACATTATTCCTAAAGATATATATAGACTTTTGTCTTCGTGTTGCAGTGGGATTTTATCATCCCTAGACATTAGCCCTAAAGTGATCACATACTTCTGTCTCTGTGTTGTGGTAGGATTGCATCATCCTTGGACTTATGTCCTAAAGTGATAGGGATTGATCATCCTGCAATTGGATCTGCAGAATTTTTTCTTCGTGAGGTAGTAGGATTGTATCATCCTTGGACTTCTGTCCTAAAGTTATAGGGATTGATTATCTCGTAATTGGATCTAGATACTTTTGTATCCATGAGGTGGTAGGATTGCATCATCCTTAGAATTATGTCCTAAAGTGATAGGCATTGATCATCCCGTAATTGGATCCGCAGAATTTTGTCTCCATGAGGTGGTAGGATTGCATCATCCTTGGACTTATGTCCTAAAGTGATAGGGTTTGATCATCTCGTAATTGGATCTGCAGACTTTTATCTGCATGATGTGGATATGATTGTATCATCCTTGAAACTATGTCCTAAATTTAAAGGGATTTATCATCCTGTAATTAGATCATGTGTGTTGCAGGTTATGTTGCTGCTGGTGATGATGTTTCTGATCGAAATATCAAGTGTTGCTGCAGATGATCGAGTGATCGAGTGCTGCATAATATGAATATCAAATATGAATACTTAGTGCTGTAGAAGATAATGCTCTAGTACTAAAGATGTTGAATATGTTCCAGTAACTGTTCCAGTTGCTGATGATTGTTGAAAAATTCCAATGACGTATAGATGTATCACCTTGATGCTAATGAAGATGCTCTCTCTCCTTGCTCCTACAGTTGATGTTGTTGTTGTCAGTATAATACTCTCCTCATTAAGGGGGAGTGTTGAAATATTGTAACTTTGAAGAATATTCTAAATGAATTTTACTGTTGTAATCTATCAAAGATGTTTTATTCCTCTGTCAGGATGGTATTGTTGTATTTGGTCATCATAGAGTCATGAGGTAAAATCTCAGTTGTAAGTCAGTTCAATAGAAACCTCCAGAATATAATATTATATTGTTTTGTGTCTTCCTAGGAGAAGTTGGCCCAGTAGGTTTGTTGGCTGACATGTTAGGGAAACATTCAAGTGGAAGATAAATAGAGGAGGTGTGTTCCTCAGTTGAACACACACAATCGCTTGTGTATAGTGCATAGGAGAGAGAGAGATATCTGTAAGGAGAAGGAGCACCTGCTTGAGGTTTATCTTTGTACTTTTGATAAATCTATATAGAGGAAGTTTTGCTGGGTTTTCTTCCTATAGAGGGTTTCCTAGGATAAATTCGTGTCTATCTTGTGATTGTGTTTCTTCCAGTGATCCTTCAATGCTATTGTTGTGAAATTTAATTGAATGCTAATGATATCTAGCTTAGCATATTGAATCTTAACACCAATCGACAAGTAATTGGTTGGGAATAGGTGCTTTAATCAACCTACGACATTGTCTCTACTCATGTATATGATCAAATATATGGGTGGAAGTAGTCTGATGAAGGGAAGTTAAAAAATATGCACACATTTCGTACCGGATTAGGAGTTGAAAGTGTGTTAAAAATGCCATTGCCAAGGTGTCAAAATCCCGAAAAGAGTGCTGAGGTAATTCTATATACCACTTGGCAGCGATTCCGATGAGAGTCCTTTGAAACAACCTCAAACAAATCGAACCATCCATTAGAGAGTTGGATGAACACCATAAATGATAAGTCATTACATGGTTCTTGGGGTCCTCACCAACTTTTCCATCAAACTTAGGTATATTCGATGACGGTTTCACTAGAATAGAAGGCCATGAAGGATCGTGATGATTATGATCATTAATCAAACACGACAAATATGGATGATCAAGTGTAGCCAGAAATGGTATATTTTGATTTGGTTATGGATACTGGTAATATTGATAAGGCATTGGAATACTAGTGCGGCTGTAAGCATATTGATAAATTGGAATCGATGATCCTCCAATCATAGGCAGGTTGGGTTGAGGTTCGGCCTTTTCCAAATGTGCCTCCTGATTGTACCCCTGGTGGGCCCCTAGATGGTGGTCCTCCAGTTGGTGGGCCTCTAGGTGGTGGACCTATAGATTGCAGACCTCTGGGTGGTGGGCCTCCAGGTGGTGGACCTCCATATAGAGGGCATATAGAGGGCCTTCGGGTAGTCCCCTGGGTGGGCAATTTCCAGGAAGACCTCCAAATGGGGGAGGTCAGGATGGAATTCCATACATATTTGCAAATGGGATTTTGTAAGCAGGGAAATTCAACCAATTAGGTTGTCCCCATGGGATATATGGGTTACCAGGATAAGGGGTGTTGGTAATAACATTTCCCAAGGTAAGTGGCTGGTAATTTTGGGTGACAATTTATTGTTGATTTCCTGGATGAAGATACCCCCATGTGGGTTGGTTTGAAATCAACTGTACCGGTGTGGAGGGAGGAACTATCATGTTTGTAGTGTTGGATGGCACCCCATCCATGGTATACCCTAGATAAACATTTTCCCCTTGAATTGGACTAGTTCTCATGGTCGTGGGGAGAATTGGTCCTAGGGATTTCCCCCTAGTGATGGGATTAATAGTAGAACTAGGGATAGAAGGGAGAATTTGAGAAGATAGGGTAGGATTATAAGGCTTGTTGGGATCACAGGAAACTACATTTTGAACTGGTATTCCAGATATAGTAGCAACATTAGATCGAATGGGGGCATGGTGATATTCAGGAGTGACTCTTTCCGAATGGCTTGGCAGAGGAGAAACACTTCTCCTTCTAACGATTTCTTCCCTGGAGCATAAATTGAACACCATTTCACGGATGGGTCTAAAATACTCATCATTAGAAAACAACAAACTTGAACTAGGTAGGGGAGTAGAATCATTTAAATTAGTGGTGTCGTACTCAGAAATGGTATGTCCCAAATAAGTCTCCCAAAAAGGAGCACTTGAACCAAATTTTGTCGCCACTGGGTCATTAGAGGGTGGGGAAAAAACCCAATATCATGCAACAAAATGGCCTTCTGTAGGGAAGTGAAAAGTTGAATCATGTGAAGGGGGTAACTGTACCAATACTGGGGTGGAGATAGGTGGATTATCGGTATAAGAATACTCTTCTCCTCATTCAACAATAAGGGCACCTTTCGTAGAAGGATCAATAGTGGTGGGTTGATCCATGGTCACCCCTTGTCTTTCTTCCATGGTAGAAGGAAATTCGGGTGGTAGACCTTGCAATCTATGAGATCTCCTCATAGGTGGTTCATCCAAAATGAAGGCTAAACACTTCTACTCTAAAGATTCACTATTCAAAAGGAACACACAAACAATCCTATGCAAGCTAAGTCATAAGCAAAATTAAGTGATAGGAGGGGCTGATATAAGCTGGAACACCACTAGGATTTTCATGTTGTCGTAACTCATGATATACCACATGGTCCAATAGTAAAACATGACAAGGAGGATAGGGACCCTACCCTTTCATGAATACCTGACTACCTGGACGACACAGGAGTAGTAGCTCCCCGAGTGTTGTTCTTGGTGTATTGATCCAACAAGACGACCAAAAGGATTTTCTTAGTTGGTATCAGCTCCTAGAAGGGTATCCCTATATACACAAGGTCCATGGGATCTCAAGTCCATGTTAATGTTGTTTGATGAACAACCATTTGAAAGGGGCCTTCCAATATACTATCATGTACATGAAGAAATTTTCATTATACCTCGAAGGTACGTGAAAATTTGTTCGATATATTGATTGGTACGTGGAAGAACCACATGATTCTCAAGATTCAGTGCAGGAAAAGGAACGAGAGATCCTATGTTTATAGACGTCTGAACACATCTTCTAACCTATCACTCAAGTTACTAAACATTTTAACCTAAGATACCACTCAATTTTATCTTGATGGTTAGTGAATGTTTGTGGAGTATGAAGTAAATTGCAAGATTCAAATGGTCTAAATGCTCATGCAATTTTCCTTTCGATGAAATCTATCTAGAGAGAGGGAAATGTTCTTTTTCGAAAACAAAAGAATACAACCATGTGATCCAAACAACTCATTTCCTCAAACTTCAAGTACTTTCATACAAGCAACACTCTAAGGCTATGTTTTCAAATCTCTTCTACTGCAAAAGGAAAATACTTCGTAATGCATAAATGCATATTCTCTCTAATGAATCTTCAAAAAAGAAGAAAACTTCTAATTATCTAGCCAAACCAAAATCTAACAATCAAATTTTCTTTGGTTTTTTTATATGATTTTCGAATAAAGAAATGCAAAAACTCACACTACAAAAGTGAAGAATGCATACAACTTTTCCTTTTCACATATCTGTAAAGGGTTCCTAAAAGGATATTCCTACAAACCATAAACCCAAAATCCAATTTTCACACGGAACTCATTCATTTTTTAAAGAATACAACTACTTAAGATCTACGATTAAAAATAACATCCAGGATAAAACACAGAACGAGACCTATCAATGAGCAGGGGAGAAAATTGACTAGACCCAAAAAGAGACAAAATTCTTGAAAGAAAAAACTCTAGAGCTGGAGAAATCCTACCTCAGCGCACCTTGAAGGGGAGAACCAGGGCGTCTTACAGTGATCGTCACACTTTTCTACTATGTAGAAGGTGTCAGCAACGATTTTTGACTCTAGGGAGAAGGCGTTAACGA
Source organism: Pseudotsuga menziesii (assembly GCA_001517045.1). Lineage (NCBI taxonomy): Eukaryota > Viridiplantae > Streptophyta > Pinopsida > Pinales > Pinaceae > Pseudotsuga > Pseudotsuga menziesii. The sequence goes on from LPNX010807484.1 coordinate 338,339, forward strand.
CGCTAGATGACAGTGGGAAACAAGAGTTAGCAAGGGTATGACGCTCTGTCAAGCACACCCAACTGCGTCGATGGATCTAGGAAACAAAAGAGCCATATAATATTCAGGATAAACCAATGTGGATCAGACTGTAATTATGGTAAATAAAAGTGTGAACCAAAGAAGGAAAATGAGAGTGAAGTAAGGTGGATTACTCATGTTAACTCTTTAAATGAGAAAGAAAAATTTCATAATCTTGTAATTAAAAGTGACATAAAAAATTCACAGATATGACTGGTTATTTTCCCCAGTATGGTAGCCAGTTTTTTTACTGGGGATATTTCAATCAGTATAGACACAGTTTGTTCCCCTAGCTTACATGGGGTAGATCTAGAACAAAAAACCACAGTGATGCATCCTTCTCCTAGATAACTGGACTAGAATGTTTAAGATTTCCTTATCTCAATGATGGAGATTGTCCTTGATTTAGAGATCTTTTGTGGTCGAATGTACCTACAAAGAGTATGAAGAACAAGAAAAAAGGGTGAAAGCAACAAGACAATCCAAATATCTATACTAATAGTCAAGGAAAAGAGTAATAAACACCTGATATTAACAAAAATGATTTATGGAAAAGGAGAACATGTTTGTATTGATAATGAAAAGAGTAAGAAGCTACAACCAAAGCCTTGACACTGAAGCTTCAATATCACAATACTTTCAACATCACTCTTACATACAGTCTGTAAGATCTGACAAGCCTCACTCATAATGACACTTTCTTGCCTCCTATACCAGCTATTATTCTAGCAGCATGAAGATGCTCTCTTGGTCTCTACCCCCATCACATGGTCCATGTAGCTTGCTTTTATAGGGAAAAGGAATCCCAGAGGGATTGATATCTTTTGGGAGGAAGATAGAGAATGATCCTTAGAGGCTAGGAGCTTGAGTTCCACCTATACGAAGCAGTTGGGATCATCCTCCATGAGGAATTTCTCCTAGAAGGTTCTCAAATATTCTTTGTTTTCCCCTTTTTTCAATGTCGATGCTCTCTGCAAGTGGGATAGATGCGTTAATGCTCCTTGTGATCAAGATACAAGTTTCATCATCGCACCTTGTCATTGGAAAAGAGGAGTCAGGCCTGTATGACGCTCTGTTCTAGGAGGCAAGGTGTGTTAGACTACCTAGAGTTGAGAAACAAATTCCCTAAAATATAGTTGGCCAAGGGACTTTAAGGGATCAAGGATTAAGGAAATTTTTGGGTGTAACAATAAAATTTTGAATGTGCATAATAAATATAAGTAAGAAACCAACAAAATTTGTTTGAGCGAGTTGGTAAGGTGTTGTGAGAGGAGAAATCCCCACACAATTGAAGAAACCTAGTTTTGGTAGTTACCCATAATCTTGATATCTCAGGTGAGAATACATCTATGTCACAGGTGCTTCTAATTGATCCTTGATATGTTAGGTTGATATATTGGGCTTTGTTGTCTTATAAAGAAGGTCTGAACCAGGGTCGAAGGAAAAAACACCAACACTTTCTCAACCACAAAATTTGGTTCATTTTCTAAAGCCATAGAAACTATATAGAGTCCCTTACTACGCAATAGAATGCCAATTTTGGACTTTCGTTCATGATAGTTGAAGGGATTTAGGATCATAGATGAAGAAGAATCCATACTGAGATGTTGTTATGCTCAGGAAGATATTCTCTGCAACCTGCACAAATAAAACTAGGAGAAAATATTGTAATCTTAATAACAAGCTCTTCTTCATAGAGGGATAGGATATTGGATGCAATCTGATAGAGAGAACAAATAGATCCTTAAATCTGTTGAACTTGACCAAACTTGTGCTCTGATACCATGTATAAATTGCAGCTCTGATACCATATAGAAAAAGATACTTGACACAAAGAAGAAGCATAGGAGGTAGATATTTATACTAAGATAATTATCATAAATATGAACATGGAAAATAGAGAGAAGAATAAAGATATTGAATACAAGAGAAGTGATCCAATGAATAATTGATTATTGAATCAATGAATTGATTTATTAACCAATACTCGATTGATTATTACAATAGTAATACATACTTATAAAGGAAAATTGATTTGGTGGAAGACAACTCATGCTATCTCATAAATCAGACTTACCAAATATGACAAACCCCCATAGGTGGCTAAAGCACTTCCCAAATCAGTCAAGGACCTCATGAATTAGATAAAGCATGAGTGAGTTGTCATGAGTGATGGAAAAACATGATAATCCTGGAATATGGAGAGAAACAAATGGGATTGGTTGGAAACAAAATATAGTAGTTTCCTAGTTGACTAGCTTTACCTTATCCACATAAATGCTGGAATAAAGAAGAATAAAGATATAATCCATGGGAAGGCCCAATTAATAATTCTGGAAGTTAATAAAGTATATAGTATCAGACTAGACTCATGATAAAACTTCTCCCGGAGTATATATGGCAAGTGTTGACCATGTGGTGCAAGTGGAGGCCAACTATCTACGCTAGTAGGTAGGAATTTAATAAAACATGATTAAATATTTATCCTGAGTTATGAAGTGGGTTTATTATATTCCCACACATACCACTCTCCATTTCCATCACCCTCATTATCTTCTTGGGTTGTCATGCTAACATTGTTGTTCTCAAAAAAATATTTATATCTAGGGTCATGTCTTAATATGAACCACCAATCTATATTGAACAAATCTGGGTAAATGAACACTTGGTTGAAGTGTTTTGGGAAAATATAATTCTCCTTAATTTCATCCCACATATTTATAGAGTTGATACATATCAACCCACTATCATGATCTTCCTTTAAATTATTCCCATCGAATATGTCCCACCACCTGCAGCTAAAAATAGCACATTATAAATATGAGAAGTCCACTTTAATGATCTCTTGTATTTTTGACATAACCCAACATCTCTCCTATCAATTTTTGATCACGGTGGAAAGCACAACTAGATTGGTCAAACTTGACTTCCACTCTTTGGTCTTGTGTAACACACCCATCATCACCTTCCTCGGTGCGAAAATGATTTTCATAATCCCACATAGATGGGAACGAATGCACATGTGCTAAAAGTTAACAAATGATGGTGTCATATATCTAATAAACCCAAGCATTAATATATTAAATATAGATGTTATAATTCAAAGTTGCATTATAATGTTAGAAATGTACATACATATTTTATTACCTAGTTGTTGCACCCAATCCCAATGTTTAGCGCATCCTCCTCTTCAGGCTGGTAATGACCAGATGCACCATATTTCTCTCTGAACTAGTCTACAACCCAACTGTTAGGACATATCATTGGCATATTTTCTTTTAAATGACCTGTAAAAGGAATGCTTCTGCCGTGCAACTGCCTAAACTCTTTTCTGTTAATGTACCATTTCCTCCTCTTCTCTTCATACAATGAGACCCATGATTTTGTTTCATTTGTGTTGCAAAGAATGAATTTATTAATTGCATCAATTTTTGAATTTGCTGTTGTATTCATGGAAACAAAACCACATTCAATACGTATGGGATGATTATAGATTTTGAAGTTGGTTGTGAATAGTTACTATGTGGAAATGTGAATATCAAAATATAAGTGACTTACTCCTTATCATGCACCTTTTGTATTTTTCTTCCATCAACTCCCTTTCCCTTTTGTCCTCATCACGTTCATCATACCAAATCACTACACTTGGTGGTTGGTTGATTTTCTTGACGCACTCACCGTCATAATAGAACGACTGATATACTATGTACCTCTCTGCCATATACCCTTGGTTTTTTCCCTCTATCAAAAAAATCCCTTCAATTATTTCACGTACCTCTCCAAGATGAACATCCAACAAAATGAGACCACCCTGACTAATTCAACTTCATCGACTAGGTGAATTAGAATATGAATATGCAAGTCCATGAAATTCTATTGTAGTTCCTTCTCAAACATACAAACAGTCTTTGCTACCTCTTGATGTCACCGAGGAATGCTAGCGATGTAAGATGTGATCCATCGTACAAATGCAGATAGTCTGGATATGGCATGCCATAGGTCGTCGAGAAAGTCATGGTTCAACAGATAATGACTACAAAGTAAACACAAATAATTAATTTCATTTTAAATTGTGTGGTAAAAGATATAAAAGAATAATAAAAACATTTTTTGGACATTATACGTATCCTTTGAATATTGATATGGTCATGTGATTTCAAACCTGTCAACTTTTCATTTGTAGTGAAGCAACATCGCAGAGAAGACCCATATCAAGAAGGGGTATTCAGGCCCAATATAACTTCCTTTTCCAAATTAATATATTCATTTATCAAAATCCATGGGTCATCTCATCTTTTAAAGGAAAAAGAGTGGCCATCCTCTCCTTTATTTTCTTGTCTTGGCTAATGCTTCTCTTTAGTATTTGAAGAAATAAGATTTTTCCTAAATTTCAACTTGTCACTTTTTTTGGATGATATGTGATGCCACAAAGAACATGAAATATTTTTAAATATATGCATGGGATCTAGTAAGTGGGAAATATTAATATGCTCCCAATAGGGGCGATCATAAAATATCGATTTCCTTTTCACCCCTTTGGGAATTTTCTCATCATAGGTGTCGAAGAATTTAGGATAATCGAACATAGGTTCCCCTCTCGAATCGAACATCTCTACAATATCCTTCTCCTTCTCTCTGTCATATGCCCTAATCTAGTCAACCGATGTCATTATTTCAGGTGTTTTGGTTCTCTTTGGTTTACCATTGAAAGCATATGTTGTTATTCTATGAGTGTGGTTTTTTAAGAGGAATACGCTAGAGAAGTAGTACATTATATTTCATAGGTATTTGGACAAGATAGCCTTCATATAATGTCCACAACATTTACATACATGATAACCTTTTATTACAAGACCTGTGATGTTATGGTATACATAACACACAATTACTGTTGAAGATCAAGATAGTCACAATGATTTAAATATGCCAAAAAAATACTGCTTTGAATATAAACAAATCAAACAACATATTTACCTGAGCAAACTCCCAACCCAGGATAATCATGTGTGGTGTACTCACATATTCCATAGAACGTAAAACTCCTCTCAGATGGGATGGGTTTTGATACACCATATAGCTTCAACCCTTCCCATAAATCCTTAAACTCTTTGATCAACGATTGTAGGTGAACATCCATATTCTTCACTTGTCTTCTACCAGGGACTATAAGAGCCAACACAAGAGGTTCATTCTTTATGGAAAAATATGGTGGGATATTTTTATTGATCACTACTATAGGATAAACAATATAGGTTCTTTCTGGTTGGGAACATGGGTTGACACCATTAATGGATATGCTTAATCTAAGGTTGCACACTTTATCTTGAATTTATTGGGACATGTATCCTCTATATGCTTCATGGCTACTGAATCTGTTGAGTTTCACAATACTCCTTCCTCACTTCGATGCGATGCATGCAAAACCTACAACATAGCTAATTATTTGCAAGGAAAGAACATTTGAATCCTTAGGATTATAGGAATGTGCCTTGATATCTTATGAGGAGGACCATGTTCTTTAGCCTTGTTATTCGATTCTGTGTACTTTCCATGCCCACATTTTGGACATATCTCTTTGTCTGCATATTCACCTCTATATAGAAGACAATCACTGGGACACACATGATATGATATGTACTCAACACCCAACATTTTCAAAATTTCTTTTTCCTCTTTGCAGCTTCCACACAAGACATTATCATTCAGAAGTACCTTATCTTTGAATAAACTGTAGTTAGTGGGAAATACAAATGTACAATGGAATTTAACGATCATACAAATTGACCATTTTCAATGATCATTGTGTAACAAAATTCCTCAAAACATAATGTAGTTGATGGTCAATTACCTCAACATCACCGAGAAATTCATGTCAGCCATGCCATACTCTGATTTCAAGTTGTACAATAAGAATGTTGTCCCCAATTGTATAGAATTTGATCAGCAAAGTTCAAAGAGAGGTATGGAATTTGCTGATTTAAGTCTTTCAAAGAAGGCTTTAGTGATATGAGTATCATCCCCTAGGTCATTATCTTGGAATGTATGAAGCAACATTGCATCTATGGCACTCCTTTTCCGTAATAAATCATCAATACCAATGTCTAATTCATTGTCTCCATTTCCAACATGTGAAGAACTTATATCATTGTAGGAATTACTAATTCGTGAGGATGGATGTAGTGTAAATTGAATAGGTGGTTGATTCAACCATGGTTGGTATGCTTCCTCTCCAAGTTGAACTCTGTTTTCAACCTTCTCTCGATTTGACATTGTATTGGGGTGTAAAGGAAGATGGTAGGAAGGTTGCTCATCATTAGAATCCCAATTTAAAAAATATTGAACATTACATAGATGATGTTAGTAAGCAAAATGCCACATTGGTTTGATATATTATTATATAAACATTTATTACAGAAGCACAAGAATAATTTCCAATAAAAGATGATAAGTTGCAAACAATTTATGAAGCAAACGTTTAGATTGAGCAATACATTAACATCAATTCCACATTAAATATAAAAATTTAAAATTTAGCAACACATTTTCAATTTTAATTTATAAATTAAATTAAAAATTTATAAAAAATAATTTCAAACTAAGCAATACATTAACACGACTCCAATTGTAAATTGACAAATACAATTAATCAAAGTTTTTTTGTCTTACACTCCAAGGGAACGTGTAAGAGTAATCCAAATGTGAGATGTATCTGACGAGCGGTTGGTGGTCTACGAAAGTTGTAGTATATTAAAAACTCATCACCAGGACACAAACTACCTATTGCATCTAAAACAACAAATCTTGACACTTTCCTTTCCATAAAGAAATAATGGTCATTGAAGTGTTCCTGAAATGAATAATTTGCATAAAATAAAGAGAACCTAGAATTATTTATGAAGCCTAAAATATTCCCATGAGTGCTGTTACCACCTAAGCTGTACTTAGTGGTTTTTATCAAGTGAGCCTGGCGAACCGGACAAAGATGATTTGTTCGGACTTCAAAAGACCTTCAAAAGTGCATTTGGGAAGTGCTTGTTGTACTATATCACATGTTCATACCCCGTGGGGGAGTTGTAATAAGATGTTCTAGAATGATGTGTCTGTAAAAGACTCAGTCTCTTAGACTTTATTTGTCAATTCGATCATCCTAGGGTGTTTTTTCCCTTGGTTATTATTGGTTGTTGAATAAACGACTGATAATTTCTAAGTTTTTCACTCAATACCTCCAAAGAAGGGGTGGTCAGCTTGGCATTTAGGCCTATTGAGGTTATTAGAGTCTATGTGTCAATGTATAAACATGCTAGGCATCATGGTCGAGTCATATGAACATTTATAAGTCCCCCTAGGTTTTTAATTTTTTAATTTTTTAAGTTTTTTAAATTTTAATTTTTCCACAAAAACTTAGGCTATTTTTTAATAGTTTAATTGGAAAAATTGGTTTTGTAATAAAAGTGGGCCAAATAATCAATTTCAGTCATGGGGGTGCTCATTTTCAAGCTAAGAGCACCATGTAAACCTATAGACCCACTTTTTCCAAGTTTTGAGTGATTTTCCATCACTTAGGTCAGAAAGCCCCAAAAAATCAATTATTGATTATTTTAATTAATAAATTGATGAATAATGGAGCAAATCCAAAATTCTAGATCAATGGATTCTCAACCGATTTGATTGAAATCAGTCTCATTGGCACCATATTAACCAGAGATTACAATTCCTTGACTGAAGCGGCTAACTAGGGTAGATGCAGAGTTGAACTTCAACCTCCTTTATGGGGAATTATGCCCTATCTCTCTCCTCCACACGTGTGGGCTCTTATGGGAGCTCTATGGTTGATGATTCAGTTAGCAGGTTGATGTGTCAGCTCAATCAGCCCCCCAATTGACAGTTAGGTTCAGTGGAAGCTCATTTCAGCTTCATATCTGGCATTGATGGACTCTCCTTTAGCTGCAGTTGTCTATCTCCTTGGGATTTGTGTCCCCTCTGGGCCGGGGTTTCATTTTTTTTGTATAAATAAAGCATGGATGTCTCGTTTCTGAGTTAGTTAGAGTTGGATTGAGGAGCTATTGCTTTTGTAATAATGTGTAATATCTTTTGATATTGGAATAAAGTGAAGCTTTGGAGGCCAAAACGGTGTAATTCTCTTATGTGTGTGGAATTAACATTGTCTTGTAGCTTTTGTTGTTACCGGTGTATTTCTCTCAATTTCTACATCTGAATCTTGTCTGGCTTGAAGGATTCAGCTGAATCAATAGGAGTATGTTGTAAAGGAAAGTTTCCTATGGTTAGGGTTTAAGAGGCCATCAACGTACTGGGGTTGAAAGAGAGATGCATATGGTTCTGCAAGTAAATACAAACAAGATCAGAGATTAGAATGGTTCATACCTTATCCAAATGAAGGTTGATCCAAGCAACCATTCAATCCTCTTCTTGCTCCTCTTGCTCCTCTTGCTCCAAGAGACCTGCAAAATGAATTATACCTTCCTCAAACCAATATAACCACATATAAAGTAACAATAATCAAAACAATATGAGAAACTATTCTGATTAACATATAGATCTGATCATAAACATAGATTCAAGCACACATTGAACAATTATTTGGGAAGAAGAAGGACATCACATCTTTATTAATCTTGAAAACAAGTACAAGAATACCTTCTCTTCAAGTTCTGCACCTCATGAAACCTTGATCTAGTTCTACTACTTCTCTTCTCCAAGGAACTCAGCCTCCAAACTCTGCAACACAAGGGGATGATCACTAGGGCAAAGGTGTGGGAAAAGAGAGTCCCAATTCCTCTAGCATGACAATGTGAAAGTTCAAGTCCCCTCTCATGGACCTCCCTACCTCTATTTATATGCTTTATGAAGGGTTAGGGTCGAAGACAAAGTAGTTACAACTGAAGGAGTCAGTTGCATAACTACCCAATCTACTCGAATTTCAAAATACATATTTTTTGACATTTTCGGGAGGCGTACGAGGGTTGCAGAGACAATATTCATGTACATAGGAGATATACATGGGTTTCAATGTAAAACGTTGCATATTTAGGGTGTACACAACTATTATATATAGCAAGTCGCATACGTACGCGGGTTTCCTTAAGGAAACCCGCGTATGCATCAAAAAACTAATTTTTAGGGTACTTAGAGGAATTTTCAGACTTTGGTGTCTTCTGAAAAGTTTTAGCGAACTGAAATATATTTCAAATAGTACAGAGATGAGGTCAAACAGAGTTACAAAAATCAAGATATGGATCCTCCAATTTAGGTGTTTTTTCAGTGACTTTTAGTGACTTTCATGAAGTGTCGTCATGGAAGTGTCGACATGCGATAGAATCATGGGAAAGTGGTCACAGGCAGAGATGTGTTGTTTTGAGATATAAAAAAGTATATTTGGGCAAGTAATATTACTTGTTTCTCAATATCTCATAGAATATATGTTTGAGGATTCAGGTTATACATGTTTAAATAAGTTTATTTGCATGTAATCCCTCTCTTTTTTCATATATCTCTATCCAGATCTCATAAGGTTTTTGTGCAGGATTGTTTGTTAGTTTTTAGGTAGTAGTGGTTGGATGAACTGTGGATCTAGCTTAAATCCACTGGGCATCCGAATTTTTTGTGAAGACATTGTCCCTCGGCATTCCACTAACTAGTCTTTTTTGTAGATCCATTCCAGCAACAAACGCTCTTCTTTTCCTCTTCCTCCAATTTTTTTAAAATTAGTTTGGTTAATTGTTTTCCAGATTTAAAATTATTTAGATATATCAATTTTAGAATTCATTTTACATATATATTTCTTCCTTAAATCTCATAAACTAGATCTCAATTCCTAAAGAAATTTTACAAGCATTCTAGATCTAGTTTTAGTGAAAAATGTCATTTTTCAAGGTTGTGAAAGTAGATCTAAAGATTCTTGAATGCATGGTTGTTTCCTTAAACTATAAAAATTTATATTTAGAAATTTAAGTGCTTCATATTGGATGCCCCAAAATCATTCCAAGATCCCAAGGAAAGCTTGCTTTCCTTGGTTCTTTTTCCGCTTCTTTAAAAACTAGTTTTAACTTAGAATTTTTGGGTAAAAAGTGTGTTCATCCAAAATTACTTTCAAATTACTTTTGGGAATATTTAACTATGATAATATTTATATTTTTTAGCAGGTATAATATAAAAGAGGAGTTTCTGTCTGGAAAGCATTTTGGACCATTCGAAACCCCCAGGGGGTCTCCGTCTTCCCAAAATTTCAAAATTTCGCAATTTGTAAACCTTTGGTCTCATTCTATAAAAGGACCAAGTGGATTAATTTCAGTTTTATGATATTGTAATTTCTGCTAATAAAAAGAAAAATCTCTTCGAATAGGCTCTTTCGAGCCTATTCACCATCCCCCCTGGGGGGTTTCGCGTCCGTGTCATTTTTTACATTTTTTCATATTTTTTCAATCTAGTGTAGTTGTAATATGCAGGGGTAGTATATTTTGACTTATAATCATTGTCATATTCCATATCTAGTGATTTCAAAGTAATTTTAATACTACCCCACAAGCCTCCTTTTGAGCCGAAAGGTGAAGAAAGGGTCGTTCTAGTCTAATTAGAAAATTGTGGTTTTCTTATTTGTTTATGCTTCATATGCTATCATTAATTGTTTTAATAATCATAATAAAATAATCCCCTCCTTTATTCCCCGATTGAGGTCCACTTGGACCAAAAGAGGGTTTTCTTTTTAATAAGAATACCTCCTTTAAAATTTTCTAAAGATAACAAAGACTCCAGTGTGTATAACTATGTACTTGGCTACAGTTCGTTCGATCAGTCAAGATGCATCAAAAGCACTTGAGTGACTAGATTAATTAGTATTCACCTCCCAAATTGATAAACCATCAGGCAAAAATCCAACACCTCGAACAAACTGTAAGCAGTGGAAAAATACCCAAAGGAGTGGGAACAACTAGAATGTGACCTCGAGGCGCCGATCTCTATCACAACTTGATGGGTGCATTATGAGCAACAGTCTCTGAGACTCTGTTCCATCTCACAAACACTTTGTGGGTAGCCGTGAAAGTTCAATTTTGGACATACTCCAAGTACCCCTCGGGTATATCTGGAGTCCCCTTTTCACCTAATTTAATTCATTCACATTCCACATTAGTTTAAACTCTACTAAGAGACATTTGAAAAACATTCTTTCAAGCGCATGCAAGCACATTATTTTCTCTGTTGACTCCATTTAAGGCAATGGTGATTTATTTGATCATTTCTTTTGATTATATATATATTGAGTGTCATTACTATGCATAGCTGCTTCAAATCGTGCATCTTGTTATCTTTTGTTTCCACTGGTTAATTTCAAAAAACTCCTAAACAACTTAATCAATATAACACCATCACACTAAGTAATTAGCCTTAGTAATTTAATAGGGTTTACCCCCTTGGTTTCATTAGGAGTTAGCATGAATGGAGGAGTCAAGAACAAGGTGACAGCCTTGACTCACCGAGTGGCTTAAAGATTTCTGCCACGTAGCCTAGGTGTGTGAAAGGCGGAAACACTTTTTGGCACCGTTTCCGAGGATAAATATTTTTATTCCTGTAGTATGACTTTGGTTTTCTTACTTTTTGTTTTTGCTTTGTTTGATAAATGCTTAGAGTAGATATATAATTTTCATTTGGTGACTCCACTGACTTTTTTTAGTTTTTATTTTTACAAAGAAAAGCAAAAAAATAATTTTTGTGAGAGTTCTTAAATGTATATTTTAATTCTCACATGGCGACTCCATTGAAGGGATAAAAACCTGTTATCTCATAAACTTGTGAAGTTTTTTTGTGTGTAGATGAGCCCATGCGACATATTAAAACCTCTAAAGCTCATCACTTGATAGCTCCACCTTTTTAGTACAAGGTTTAATGGTTATATCAAATGCATAATATTAATTTTTGATATGGATGAATTAAAGGAGCAATATGGTGCCCAGATAACCATACTTTTTCAGCCTATCGATTTCTCAAACATCTAGGGTTTTCATAATTGTTGTGATGGTGTGGGGGATGTGTATAAATGGCTCCCAATATTTCATGGAAGCTATGGTGATTCGGCCTTCTAGCATGTCAAATCTTTCCTTCAGTTGATGGCTGACTCTAATGTGCTTCATGAAGACAACATGATGGAAATGTTTGTTGGTACTTTTTGGGGTGAGGCCTATTGTTGGTTCTATCAGGGCCTTCCTAATAAATGTATAACTTCTTTTCCAAGCTTCCTTTGGATGTTTTTAGAGTAGTGGCATGATGGTAGGGGTAGTATGAATGGTTTGAAAAAGTTCCTTGAAAATATCTGTACCTTCTACCTATCTAGGATAGAGTATCACATAGAAACATATGATGGACCTTTTGCCATGATACAAAGTATTGAAGACTTGGAATCACTTCTTGAACATTTAAGTGAAGAAGAGCCCATGATTGAACACATTGTTGAAGACTCTCCTCATGTCACCATAGCTGAAAACATTGAATATTTGAGATTTTCTCAAGATTGTTGCAATGATAATATTTGTCCAGAAATCCCTCACGATGAAACCATTACAGTTTTTGACACTTATGAATAAATTTATAATGTGTGTGATGGAACTCCTCTATGTTCATCACTTAAGGATGAAGTTTTGGAAAGTTTAAATTCTCATAATATCTTTGAAACCAAAACTTTGAAGGATGATTATTATGACTAGGAGGAGGGTAGTTATATCTCAAGATGTGATACCAGCAAGGAAGACTCTCTCACATATGACATGGATGGGAGTGATGACTATTGGAATTTCATAGATAATCCAACTTGTGAAAATATTATTGAGAATCCCATCCATGATATGTCCAGCAAGGGGGGTGTCTATTAAAAAAATTGTGGAATTCCAATCTACGATACATCCATAGAAGGGAGTGTGGATACCTGGGAAAATCTTAGTATGGAAGAGGAGCATTAAAATTTTCACATGATCATCCTGAGTCATATCATGCAGAGCTGCACAAAGGTATCAGTAATGAAGATATTGAGAAGTAGTATTGTGAAAATTTAGATGTGATGCAGTCAACGAAATATCAGTCTCAACCATCTTCTTCACATATAGAGGTTCCTTATGATTTGGAGCAATTTGGTGCTTATACAATGAGTTATAATTCAGTAAGCCTTGATGATCAGTATGATGATATAGTCAGTCCTCCTCATCATGCTGATTGGTATATCAGTCCTATCCAGTCATGGATAGAAGCAGCCTGCATGAGCACATACCAGTTTGGGAAGAATTTTTATAACATTATGCATGCCTATGATTTCCCATCCAGCCCACCCATTCTGGTTCATCACACAGGTTTGCATTTTCTGAATAAAGTTTCCTTACTTTGGATGGTAACCAAAGACAAGGAATTTTTTTTATGTTAATAAAATGCTTAGGTGGTTACATTGGATTTCTGATTACACTTAACCCTTTTATATCATGCTTAGAGTAGGAAAATAAGCTCCTTGAAAAACAACATTTACTTTCCGCATTTTTGTTTTGTACTTAGCTATAATAAAAAAGAAAATTCATTAGTTAGCTACATTTATTTTGTTTGAATAAATCAGCTTAATGGTTCATTTGGATTTTATATAAAGCTTGTGCTACTAAGGTTTTCTTTTCAACTTGAGATGTTTTTACAGGGTGTATAAACCAGAGATTCTGGTGTTCTCGTATCCTCTCCTTGGCCTATGACCAGATCAAGCACATGTCCCGCAGTTGGAGCCAGATGTTACCACCTATGTTGTACTTAGTGGTTTTTATCAAGTGAGCCTGGTGAACCGGACAAAGATGATTTGTTCGGACTTCAGAATACCTTCAGAAGTGCTTCTGGGAAGTGCTTGTTGTACTATATCACATGTTCATACCCCGTGGGGGAGTTGTAATAAGATTTTCTAGCATGATAGTGTTTGTAAAAGACTCGGTCTCTTAGACTTTATTTGTCAATCCGATCATCTCAGGGTGTTTTTTCCCTTGGTTGTTATTGGTTATTGAATAAATGACTGATAATTTCTGAGTTTTTCACTCAATACCTCCAAAGTTGGGGTGGTTAGCTTGGCATTTAGGCCTATTGAGGTTATTAGAGTCTATGTGTCAATGTATAAACATGCTAGGAATCATGGTCGACTCATATGAACATGTATAAGTCCCCCTAGGTTTTTATTTTATTTTTAATTTTTTTAATTTTTTAAGTTTTTTAAATTTTAATTTTTCCACAAAAACCTAGGCTATTTTTTAATAGTCTAATTGGAAAAAATGGTTTTGTAATAAAAGTGGGCCAAAATAATCAGTTTCAGTCACGGGGGTGCTCATTTTAAAGCTAAGAGCACCATGTAAACTTATAGACCCACTTTTTCCAAGTTTTGAGTGATTTTCCATCACTTAGGTCAAAAAGCCCCAAAAAATCAATTATTGATTATTTTAATTAATAAATTGATGAATAATGGAGCAAATCCAAAATCCTAGATCAATGGATTCTCAACCAATTTGATTGAAATCAGTCTCATCGGCACCAGATTAACAAGATATTGCAATTCCTTGACTGAAGGGGCTAAGCAGGGCAGATCGAGAGTTGAACTTCAGCCTCGTTTATGGGGAATTACACCCTCTCTTTCTCCTCCACATGTGTGGGCTCTTCTGGGAGCTCTGTGGTTGATGATTTAGTAAGAAGGTTGATGTGTTAGCTCAATCAACCCCCTGATTGAGAGTTAGGCTCAGTGGAAGCTCAGTTCAGCTTCAGATTTGGCATTGATGGACTCTCCTTTAGCTGCAGTTGTCTATCTCCTTGCGATTTGTGCCCCCTCTAGGATGGGGTTTCATTTTTTGTATAAATAAAGCATGGATGCCTCCTTTCCGAGTTAGTTAGAGTTGGATTGAGGAGCTATTGTTGTTGGAGTACTGTGTAATATCTTTTTCTATTGGAATAAAGTTAAGCTTTGGAGGCCAAAATAGTGTAATTCTCTTATGTGTGTGGAATTAACATTGTCTTGCAGCTTTTGTTGTTACTGATGTCTTTCTCTCAATTTCTGCATTTGAATCTTGTCTGGCTTGAAGGACTTAGCTGAATCAATAGGAGTATAGTTGGGTAAGTAAGATTATTTATTTTTAAATATCTCATAGCATATATGTTTGAGGATTCAGGTTATACATGTTTAAATAAGTTTATTTGCATGTAATCCCTCTCTTTTTTCATATATCTCTATCTAGATCTCATAAGGTTTTTGTGCAGGATTATTTGTTAGTTTTCAGGTAGCAGGTGTTGGAAAAAATGTGGATCTAGCTTGACTCCACTGAGAATCTGACTATTTTGTGAAGGCATTGACCCTCGGCATTCCACTAACTAGTCCTTTTACAGATCCATTATTGATGTAATTGTAACTTCGGAATGTATTCATCCGTATTTATTATGTATTGTAACCCAATGTTTATTCTGGGATGTATTGTAATGTATTTGAGTCATGTCATACCCCGATGTTTATTTCAAGAAGTTTCTATAATGAGAAAGTCATGTCAAGTCGTTGTGGGTAACCCTCCTATTGGTCAAGGGTTAAAGTGCCCACAGTTGTGGGGCCCTTGGGTTATTAGACTATCCTAGTGAATTCGACCCTAGGTGAGTAATTGTAAGTAAGGACAATAGTCCCCACCATTGTGTTACCCTCCTATTGGTCAGAGGAGGAAAAGTCCCCACAAGTGGTGGGGCACTAGGGTTATTAGACACTCCTAGAGATGTCGGCTCTAGTAAGTAATTGTTAAGTGAGGCTGACATGTTGGAGTGGGTTCCAAGTGAACGGAACAATATAAATAGAGAGTGAGAACCTCTCTATTTATCATACTCATACACACACTCACTCATTGGGGCGCATGAGTGAGAGAGGAGAAGCTCTCTCAGTATGAGAGAGAGAGACTACTGCTGTCGGGATTGCATCTTACTGTTTTGGGTTTTACATCTTGTGTTGATTCTATCTCTGAGGAAGTTACAGGGTTTTCTCCATTTATGGTTTCCCCAATGAAAAAAACTGTGTTCATTGTCTCTTGTGTTGTGCTTATGTTTTATTGCTATGCATGTTATTCTCTCAGTAAAAATCCTAACATAATGCTAGCTTGAATGTTGAAAAACTAAAATGGTATCAGAGCTAACCTGAGAAGAAGACATTGTGCAGATATAGAAGCTAGGGATTTTTACTTTTTGGGTCTCTCACTACAATCTATCAGCAAAAGTATGCTAGGATGACTGTCCATTGAAGGGCACATCTTTCTGTCGAAGCAGAATTCGATTCCGAGCATTTTCAGTTTTGGTGCGGGAAATCAGGGCTTTCTATAGAAGATGAATTTTTGAGTCATCCCAACACAATATTGTTCTCCTCATCAAAAATGAAGTTTAGAGACCTGGATAAAGAAATTTGGTTGGGTGAAACTTTGGGAAAGTCAAACCCTAGTTTGACCCCGAGTTAGAAAAACCCTAAATACTAAAACTGTTAAGTTTTGGTACATTCGCTATATCCCGGATTTGGCAAAGGATCAGAAGTTGAAAATTGCAGGGACCGAAGATAAAATCCTATTGTACACTGTATCCCAAAATAAGTCTTCGATTCACTATATTATGGGAGATATGATCCCTCCAAGTTAGGGTTGCAACCTATTCCAGAATTCATCCCTAAACAAGACACCTGGGGAGAATTGCAATATATTGGGCTACAGAGGTCCAAACGGAATTCCTGAAGATGTTCTAGAAAGGCCACAGAATGTACTCAGAATATCAGACTCAGAAGATGAACCAGTAACACATGGAATTCCATACAACATCACTATTCTGAACAGTCATGTAATAGGTCACCTTGGGAAAATGATCATAAATCCCAATTGGTGAAACCAATTATGATGAACCCTATGGTGTTGGATCAGGGAAATGTGAGGTTACCTCATTCTGAAATTTCAGACATACAGGAGCAGTAATTTTAGAGATATCACAGAAACAGTAACATGCATTTCTGCAGAAGAAATTGGAAAACTAGGGCTTCCTATTCCGGGAACTTCCCTCCACTGTTTTCAGAAAAAGAGTACATTGGACAGCTCCATTTGAAGGGATCTATCTGTCTATCCAATAAGATCTAAAATATTCCAAGTTTTTAAAATTAGGGTTTATGTGACAAACCCTAGATCAACCAGCTACGAAACCAAGACGGACACCTCAAATCGGTAAGATCTAATCTTTTGCTATTTCCATTTGAGGTTCTCATTTCAAAGTGATCTATCACATCAGCCTAATGATAAGCTTGGTGAAGTTGAAAACTTCCAAGCATGGAAGCATATGATCTCTCTAAAGAAAATGAATGGGACACCTACATGAGTAGAGGGGTTCCAGTTCCAGAGGGAGATGAGGCTAGAAGCCTTACACAAGAAGAACTTGGTCAAGGCCAAGAAGATCATGGTTGATTCAGTCACAGATCAACTTATACCACAAGTTTCTTCCCTAAAGACACCGACGATGTTTGATTCCTTAACCAAGCTATTTGAAAGGAAGAACATACATCAAAATATGACCTTAAGAAACCAATTGAAGAATGTGAAGATCCAGAATGCAGAGACCATGTAGTCATAAGAGTCTCTCAAATCAAGAACAAATTGAAGCGGTAAAAGAAGAAGTGAAGAATGCAGAAGTGGTGATGGCCACCTTGAATGGCCTCCTAGGATCATGGGATTCATTCATTCAAGGAATGTGTACTAGAAGGAAGTAATTACTTTTAGTAGACTCTGGGAAGAAGAAGAAGCTCAACTCATAAGAAGAGAAGAGAAGATGGGAGCAATTGAAGATCAAGCTCTCACCATCCAAAGAAGATCCCTCAAGTGATGAGGAATATGAAGAACTCAACTCTTGAAGCACCTCTTATCCACCTTATCATTTGGATAAGAAATGATGCTATCATGAATGAAGAATACGATGAAGCTGAAGGCTCAAGGAGGAGTCTACCCACGAAACAAATAAAGATAAGTATTCAATTGTCATTTCATGATATTACTTTGTTATGCATTTGTTAATATTCAATTGATGTATTATGCATAATAGGATGTTTGCATTAATGACAGTATACTACTAATATGCATGTGATGGGTAAGTAGCTCATGGTGCTATACAACTCTCCATTGCTACTTATCTAGAATGAAACCTCTTTGCTGACATATTGGATTAGTGCACAATATCAATGTTGTCCTAGTAGAGATGGAAGGCATCTAGAAAAGTTTCTGTGAGATATGGATGAATGTTGTATTGGCTAAAATAGTTGCATGATCATATATTTATTCATAAGAACTTGCCAGTATGAATATTCCTTATGAAATGTTTCTAACCATACAAATGCATTTGACTTGTAGGAAAGGTCGCATACATAATCGCCGAAAAGCAAAGAAGAATGAGACTTGTTCCAAAGAACAAGTGATGACATTTCAAAATGAGGAATAATATGACGAATACAGCGACATCATTGATACAGAACCTCCCAGCCATGAAGAAGTAACCAAGAAGAAATGAAAGATTAGTTCAAGAAGAATGATTTCTAGGTTGCAGTATCAATACATGAAGGGAAGTTCGTAGTTCCATCATGCAGCAGATGGAAACATCATGGGATACAAGGCATAGACTATGAAGCACATGACATGCATAATCATGTGTGCAAATGAAAGAAGGCCTTGTACAAGCTAAGAAGACACCCATGGGATAACACATACATGATGAGCTTGATGAATATCTTAACCTTTGCTACAAGGTGGATAAAGGATGACAAGCTCATAGATGGATGTGAGAAGAACTTTTGAAAAAGTTCAAAATAGAGGATCTTGGTATCAAATGATCCTAGATGGATACTACTTGTCACTCTAGTACAGAATGTTTCAGTGCATAGAGTACAAAAGACAGAGGGAGTATGATGCTTCAATTCAGAGGGAGTGACTACATAATATCTTGAGGTTCGACATGGTATGACAGGATGGATAGATTACTGATGACTCTAGTCTTTACTGAGAGTAAAGTGGATTCCAACCTTTGCTTCAAGGTTGAAGGCAAAAGACTAGTGATGCTCCTGTTATGTGTGTGGACAAGGGAAGTATGCAGTAGAGATCCTGAATAAGTTCAAGATGATCGACTGCATGACCACACCTATGGCATTGAACCTGAATCTATTGAGCGATGCTTCATCAGAGTCAGTTGATGCTATGATGTATCATTAGATGATTGGGTCATTGATGTACCTAACAAACACGAGACCAGACATTTGCTTTGCTGTGAACACCTTGAGCTAGTTCTTGACATATCTGAGAAGATGTTCACTTGATTGTTGCAAAGCATATTTTGAGGTACCTGAGGGGTACAGTTGAGTATGGGCTCAAGTGCGATGTGAATCAGAAGATTAACCTGGAGGGTTATGTTGATTTAGATTGGGCAGGTAGTGCCATCGATAGGAAGAGCACTTCAGGGTGTTGCTTCAGTATGGGATCAGGTGTGATCTCTTGGTTTAGCAGGAAGCAATCATGTGTGGCACTGAATATAGCTGAAGTAGAGTATGTCGCATCTTGTTCACCTAGTTGTGAGGCAGTATGGCTGCAGAAGCTACTGTCTGATTTATTTGATCTCCAAATGGATGCTACTTGTATACATTGTGACAGCCAGAGTTGCATGAAGTTGTCAGAGAATCCAGTGTTCCATGACAAGTTAAAGCACATCGAGATCAACTATCACTATATCATGGATATGGTGTAGAAAGGAGCAGTGAAGCTCCACTATGTTGTGATGGAGGAACAGATAGCTGATTTGTTGATGAAGCCATTGGCCAAAGTGAAGTTCAAGTACTTCAGGGAGGAGCTTGGTGTTCTCCAGATTGAGGTTTCCTCCAAGGGAAAGTGATGAGTCCCAAATCCATTTTGACGAGTAGGTTAGATGTAAGGGTTGAGCCATTTTGTCATGGTGAGATGATTCAGTTCCTTCCATGTCAGATATGAGTGCTGAGATCCATAGCCATTCTGACGAGTAGGTCAGATATAAGGGCTGATCCATTTTGTCATGGTGAGAGGATTCAGTTCCTTCCATGTCAGATATGAGTGCTGATTGCCATTCTAGGAATGGAGGTACCTGGTCAGTTACCAAGAACACTCAGTCCAGGACTGAGAGAGCCATTCTAATGAGCAGGTCAGATGTAAGGGCTGAACCATTCTGTCATGGCTAAAGGACTAGGTTCCTCCCATGTCAGATGTGAGTGTTGGCTATTCTGCCAAGTAGGACAGATGTAAGGGAAACTGCCACTCTCCAGGAGAGTGGAGGCACCTGGTCAGTTACCAGGTAGCTCAGTCTAGGACTGGGGGCCTTTCTGACGAGGGTGGAGGATTTGGTTCCTTCCAGGTCAGATGTGAGTGCATGTCATTCCATCATGGTGAGAGGATTAAATTCCTTCCATGGCCGATGTAAGTGCGGGCCATTTCGTCATGGTGAGAGGATTAAGTTCCTTCCATGGCTGATGTAAGCATAGGCCATTCTTTCATGGTGAGAGGATTTAGTTCCTTCCATGTCAGATGTAAGGGTAGGCCATTCTATCATGGTGAGAGGATTCAATTCCTTTCATGATAGATGTGAGTGCAGGGCCTTTATGATGTGATTGTAGTTTATTACATGATCAGATGTGAGTGCTGGGCGTGCCTTTCTGATGAGTAGGTCAGATGTAAGTGCTGGGCATGCCTTTCTGACGAGTAGTTCAGATGTAAGTGCTGGGCAAAGACCTATTTGATGGTTAGGCCTACAACTAGCATGAAATAATGTTGGATCTGTAGAACTTCCTATGATGAGATAACACACACATGATGACGACTAGATGAGATCCAGATCGAGCTATGATCCAGATCCAATTATGATGACTCCGAGAGATCCAGATTGA
Organism: Pseudotsuga menziesii; assembly: GCA_001517045.1. Classification (NCBI taxonomy): domain Eukaryota; kingdom Viridiplantae; phylum Streptophyta; class Pinopsida; order Pinales; family Pinaceae; genus Pseudotsuga; species Pseudotsuga menziesii. The sequence continues at coordinate 359,349 of LPNX010807484.1, forward strand.
GTGATGATCCAGATCTAGCAGTGATGATCTAGATCAATAGATGATCCAGATCCAGATCTAGATCGAGCGATGATCTAGATCCAACAATGATGATCCAGATCGAGTGATGATGATCCACATCGAGTGATGATCTAGATTTAGTGATGATGATCCAGATCCAGTGACAATGTTTCAGATTGAGTATGATCCAGTGACAATGATCTAGATCAAGTGATGATCTAGATCTAGATGAAGATGACCTAAATATGAAGATGATTTGAAGATGAAGATGATGAGAAGTTGATGATGATTCATATTATACATAGAAGAATACTTGTGCTAATAAATTGTGTCGAGAGAATACCTTCCTAGTTAAGAGGGAGTGTTGATGTAATTGTAACTTCGGAATGTATTCATCCGTATTTCTTATGTATTGTAACCCGATGTTTATTCCGGGATGTATTGTAATGTATTTGAGTCATGTCATACCCCAATGTTTATTTCGGGAAGTTTCTATAATGAGAAATTCATGTCAAGTCATTACGGGTAACCTTCCTATTGGTCAAGGGTTAAAGTCCCCACAGTTGTGGGGCCCTTGGGTTATTAGACTATCCTAGTGAATTCGACCCTAGGTGAGTCATTGTAATTCGGGGCAATATTCCCCACCATTGTGTTACCATCCTATTGGTCAGAGGAGGCAAATTCCCCACAAGTGGTGGGGCACTAGGGTTACTAGACACTCCTAGAGATGTCGGCTCTAGTAAGTAATTGTTAAGTGAGGCCGACATGTTGGAGTGGGTTCCAAGTGAACGGAACAATACAAATAGAGAGTGAGAGCATCTCTATTTATCATACTCATACACACACTCACTCATTGGGGTGCATGAGTGAGAGAGGAGAAGCTCTCTCAGTATGAGAGAGAGAGACTGCTGCTGTCGGGAGTGCATCTTACTATTTTGGGTTTTACATCTTGTGCTGATTCTATCTCTGAGGAAGTTGCGGGGTTTTATCCATTTATGGTTTCCCCGATGAAAAAAACTGTGTTCATTGTCTCTTATGTTGTGATTATGTTTTATTGCTGTGCATGTTATTCTCTCAGTAAAAATCCTAACATAATGCTAGCTTGAATATTGAAAAACTAACATCCATTCCAGCAACAAGTGCTCTTCTTTTCCTCTTTCTCCATCAATTTTTTTAAAATCAATTCGGGTACTTGTTTTGCAGCTTTAAAATTGTTTAGATATATGAATTTCATAATTCATTTTACATATATCTTGCTGTGTTAAATCTCATAAACTAGATCTCAATTCCTAAAGAAATTTTACAAGCATTCTAGATCTAGTTTTAGGAAAAAATGTCATTTTTCAAGGCTGTGAAAGTATATCTAAATCTTGTTGAAGGGATGGTTGTTTCCTTAGAATCTAAAAATTTATATTCATAAATTTAAGTGATTCATATTGGCTTCCCCAAAAGCAGGCCAAGATCCCAAGGAAAGCTTGTTTTCCTTGGTTCTTTTTCCGCTTTTTTAAAAACTAGTTTTAACTTAGAATTTTTGGGTAAAAAATGTGTTCATCCAAAAGTAATTTCAAATTAATTTTGAGAATATTTAACTGTGATAATATTTCTGTTTTTTTATTAGGTATAAAATAAAAGAGGAGGAGGTGCAGTCCGGAAAGCATTTTTGGACCATTTGAAACCCGCGAGGGGGTCTCTATCTTCCCAAAATTTTGCAATTTGTAAACCTTTGCTCTCATTCTGTATAAGGAATAAGTGGATTAATTTCAGTTTTATAATATTGTAATTTCTTCTAATAAAAAGAAAAATCTCTTCGAATAGGCTCTTTCGAGCATATTCACCATCCCCCCTGGGGGGTTTCGCGTCCGTGTCAATTTTTACATTTTTTCATCTTTTTTCAATCTAGTGTAGTTCTAATATGCAGGGGTAGTATACTTTGACTTAATCATTGTCATATTCCATATCTAGTGGTTTCAAAGTAATTTTAATACTTACCCCACGAGCCTCCTTTTGAGCCGAAAGGTGAAGAAAGGGTCGCGGTAGTCTAATTAGAAAATTGTGGTTTGCTTATTTGTTTATGCTTCATTTGCTATCATTAATTGTTTTAATAATCATAATAAAATCAACCCCTCCTTGATTCCCTGATTTAGGTCCACTTGGACCGAAAGAGGTTCTTAGAGGGTTTTCTTTTTAATAAGAACACCTCCTTTAAAATTTTCTAAAAATAACAAAGACTCTAGTGTGTATGATCTGTACTTGGTTGCGGTTCGTTTGATCAGTCAAGCTGCATCAAAATCACTTGAGTGACTAGATTAATTAGTCTTCACCTCCCAAATTGACAAACCATCAGGAAAAAATCCAACGCCTTGAACAAACTGTAAGTGGTGGAAAAATACCCAAAGGAGTGGGAACAACTGGAAAGTGACCTTGAGGCACCGATCTCTATCACACCCTGACGGGTGCATTATGAACAATAGTCTCCGAGACTCCGTTCCAACCTACAAACACCTTGCGGGTAGCCATGAAAGTTCACTTTTGGACATTCTCCAAGTACCCCTTGGGTATATCTAGAGTCCCCTTTTCGCCTAATTTAATTAATTCACATTCCACATTAATTTAAAATCTACCAAGAGACATTTGCAAAACATTCTTTCAAGCGCAGGCAAGCACATTATTTTCTCTGTTGACTCCATTTAGGGCAAAGGTGATTTATTTGATCATTTCTTTCGATTATATATACATTGAGTGTCATTACTATGCTTATCTGCTTTAAATCTTGCATCTTGTTATCTTTTGTTTCGACTGGTTAATTTCAAAAAAATCCTAAACAACTTAATCAATATAACACCATCACACTAAGTAATTAGCCTTAGTAATTTAATAGGGTGTACCCCCCTTGGCTTCGTTAGGAGTTAGCCTGAATGGAGGAGTCAAGAATAAGGTGACAACCTTGACTCGAGACTTGCCCCCAAGGACACATCGAGTGGCTTGAAGATTTCTGCCACGTAACCTAGGTGTGTGAAAGGCGGAAACAAGTACATGGATGACCATTTATATATAATGGGTTCTTCCTGTTAAAGTTTCCAGAAACATAACCAGTCATGCACATACTATACACGGAAATGATATGCTTGTATTTAACAATATTCAGGTAATCATACTGACAATAGATAGGACCACAAAATGACATAAGTGCTACCAATTGTTTGGGAGGAACAAGTAATTTTGAAAGGATAAACAACCCAATATTTGTAGCATCAATACTAGACTTCACAATCATTAAACTATTAAAACAAAAGGAGAAGTTGGTCACAACATTAAGCACAAATAGAGAATACAACCAAGTTCCAAACAAAGTGTTGTTGTAAGAAGTTTGATATTTACTTTGCAAATTTATAGGAAGGGAGAAATCATCGCTACCCTCCAACAATTGGATGGACATCAGTGTGTACTTGGACAATTTTGGATCTTCTAGTAGAGATGGGTTGGGTGACAATGAAATCATACTTTGGACCACTAGAAATTTTAGTTGACTGAACATAAGCAGAGGGGTTCATCAATTTAGGATGAGACATAGTTGTTTTGGCTTTGAAAAATTTCAAAGAAGAGAATAGGGAAGTGTTACTGCGTGTATTTTCTATATCACTATTGGATTCTTTATTACAGTAGGGGGTATTCGACCATCAACATTGGGTAATCTATCATTGGTGTAATGGGTGAGTGTGACATGCCAAGGTTTATCCTTCAACCCTTGACATTTGAACAATCACAAACTACTGGGGTGTCACAAAAGAGTTCTAGCTCATGACGAATTATTGTCAATGAACTAGGATTGCAGCTTGAAGATGACATGTTACAATTTGCAGGGTAAAGCGACTGCCCATTTTCATCTATGGACTACTTAAGGTATATTGCTCTTGATAAGAGCTTATAACATTTTGAAACTGGTGGAATGTCTTGTGCATCCAAACTCGAACATGAATCAAGATCCTAGAATAAAAAATAAATTGATATTCAAATTCACATGGATAAGTAACATAAATCAAATAAATAGTCAAAATATAAATAAATTTTTAGCTTACTAGGGATGGAAAGAGAGAACTCATCGAACTTTGAACATGATGGAATGAGATGGAATCTGAAGAATTAGGCATATGATACTACACATTTTTCTCCCTGCATTTGAGCCAAATCAACAATTAATATATCTCTTTACATTCCTATTTTTTTTCAAAAACTATATTCCAATTTAACTTCTAATATAGTTTGGAAACCATTCTATAAGAACAAGATTAGTTTAAGCAACATATATATACTATGAAATATTATAATTGGTGTCATAGAATAATAAAATAAAATTTGAGATGAATATATAGTATTACGTGGAGCCACAAAAACCCAACATTAATTTTTTTTAGTGGTGTGTCTATTCCAATATACACATACCGGTGAGCTTAAATAGACTAAACACAATGGTTCTCAACAACGATAAATGCACTCTGAAAGAATCTCCACAAAATACACCTCAGAAGAAAATATCTGCTACATTTGGTAGTGGATATTTATACATGCATTATACACAATTATTCAATAGGGTGCATTTCATAAAGAAAACATCACCGATACGTTTCATGTATCTACACACCTATGAATGAGAATGTTTTGCAACTATTGGTATGTCGATGTGTGATGAAAATAAACACAACGTGAAAGATCCTCCATAAAGGTTCCCACCATTTCTTAAATACAAGTGCACCGATGCGCATCCTAAGTATACGTGAAATGGTAGATGATATTTTTTAAAGTTTCAAGATACTGTTGCAATTTATGAAGTAACACACTGGTGCGTTATAGACACGGTCACACTGAACTGCCAAAAGTTCAAAATTTAAAAAAAATGCACAAGTTATTTTTCCCTAAACTGAAAAAATGGCGATAATTTTAAGTTCAAAAAAGTAATTAAAAAGTGTGTTAAAAAGAAAAAGACCTCAACATTAACTCATTCTTTTTCTGAAAATTTTAGGGAAGAGCTTTGGAACAAAGACTTACATAGAAGGTATTTAGAGCAATTGAATTATTCTAAAGATCGAAATTTGTCAGATATGGTGAATGAAACAAAACCCTGCATAGTAAAAATTTCATGTAAATATTATTATTGATCTTATTATCTTATTTAGAAATTAAGTAGATTTAGAAAAAGAACATTCATAAATACCTTTACTGTTGGAACCCTTGTCTTCTCTACGCTTCTTTTCATTTGTTGTGGCTGCAAAATTTCACATTAGGGTTTAAATTGCTCTATTGTTTCGAAAAAATACAATTTCACATTTTAGGGATTTTAGATTTGTTGAATTTGTAAATATATATAGAAATATTAGGGCAATATGGGTCCATTATTTGGATCCATCTGTAAACATCTCATCCCTCAACAATTTTTTTTATTTTTTTTATGTTTTTTTTTAAGTTTTTTGGAAAAAATGAATGCGTTAAAACCAATGTGTTCATTTTTCCAAAATGCATCGGTGCGTGTATCATTATGGCACGCCGCTAATGACACATGACACACATTTTTTTTTCATTTTTTCATTTTTTCATTTATCAGTTGTTTGTTATCGGTGCATTTATACAAAAATAGTATCGATAATGGCAGGAACTTCCCATTAATCATAAAAGCATTAAATGGAGATGCCGCCCTCTCCCATCCATGGTATTTGACAACCCATGGTTTTTTCCTATGGTATGGCCCTAAGGCACATTGTAATAATGTTATAAAAAAGGATCTATGCCTTCTCAATAAAGCATTCAAGGATTTTTGGCATCCTAAATTTCTCTTGTTCTATTGAGTTATTGGGTTATTGGTTCCGAGTGCTTTTCTTAGTATAGTTTGAGAGGTGAGGCTTAAAGAGCCCTCTTTGAGCCTCAACCCTTCATGTGGAATATATACTCTATGTTTCTTTGTCTAGGATATTCACATCCTATATATCGTTGATGTGTATTTCTCACAGTTGGTCCATTATGCTATATCTTCTCCTCCTCTCTTGGAATTCAATACTATCAAGTCTCAGCCCCAAAGATCCAGATCAAGAAATCCCCAAGCTGTGGTATGAGGACAACCAGGAGAAGGAAACACCTAGATGCTCCTCTCTAATCCCACAACCCATTATGATATCTATGCTTAGCCACAAGCTCAACCAAAGATCTACATAAATACTACTAATACACAATGGCCATGGCACTCCTTCCAACGTCCCTACACAACATAAGGAAGGCATTTCCATTCACTGATCCCTAGAGTACTTACCAGAGTGTGTAGTAAGAGTTCAACTTGTTGTATGCTATTGGAGGACCTCCTACAACTAATTCATGGCTTGTAAAGAATCCAAAAGTATCAAAACTCAAATGGTAAAGGGTCCCTAGCTTACCCAACCTCTAAGCTCACCTACAACCATCAATATTCCCTTCCTAAATTCAGCTCTTTCTCTAACTTCAAATTTCTGGGTTCAACACAGTTTGGAAATGGTCATGAACAATAGTAGGGATGCAAGGTTAAAACCTTACATGTTCGAATCTTGGTTTAATAAATATATTTTGATAAATGAATTGATGATTTATAGAGATAGTGAGCTATGCTAAATATGGATGATAGGGTAATAGACACGTCTATTAATAAATAGACATGCCCTATCATAATTAATAATTAATTAACCTATTAGTGACTTAAATAATAAACTGATATTAATTAGCAATTGTAATAACAAATTAGGGGTATTACAAGTCATCTGGCCTTGAAAAATATTTGTCCACGAATCTTCAGTAAGCGTGCTTCAACTAGAAGTTTTTCAGCGAATATGGCACCGTCGTTTAGAAGTTCTTGAAATAATTGGTCACATTGTCATTCAAATATTTTAATGCAAATGATTATGAGATAAACACACAACAACTATATGGAGTAATCTTCTGAGGTTTTAATCTAATGGTGTTCTTTTGATCTTCTAATTTGATGTAGATTTCTGATATTTCTGTATGCTTTGATATGGCTTTCTTACATGTAATGTCAACTATAATAACATACTTACTTCCTTGTCTAACAAGCTTGTCTTTAGTTGTTCGCAGGGAACCTTTTGATGTTGAGATTCTAGAACATCTTGAGTTATGACCATTGGTAGAATGTTCATATCTTCATTTGTTGCAACATCTTATGTGTTTCGTTCTGCTACATTATCATGATTAAGGTCAACTTTGACATTTTTTATTTTCGTCATTGCATTCTTCTATAACTTCATTTTTTTCATAATTGCTGTTAACAATGACTTCATTTTTAACCGTATTTTGTGTTTTATTACAATATACACAAACATGACATCATCGTTTCCTTTACAATTGATATTGGCATTGTGATTGTCAATATCATCTTGATCTTTCATATCCTTGTCTTCTACCTCTTCTGTTTCATCTTCCTTGTTATTGCCTTCCTTAACAAGTCCTTGTTCTGGAGTTTCACTATATAATTTTATAGTTTTTTCCACTGGCATATTAATGTGCCTTACTTCCGTACCTTGTAGGAAGCCACATCGAAATTATGGTAGATGTACACATTTTTGGCTGAGTATCGTCTTTTGAGGTTTGTAGTTGGGGTGTCTTTTGTTATCACTCTCGAAGTTTGGTGGCCTGAATATTTTGTGAGGAGGGATATATGGAGGTGGTCTTCGTGGCCTCCCTTCCTTTCAAGTTGAAGTAGCGACTTCAAACTCTTCTATACTTTACTATTTAGGAGCCGTCATTGTACCTTGTTTCTCTTTATTTAGGAACTTGGGAGTCACAATCGATGTATGTGTTTTTTGTTCTAACATAGGTGCATGAGTAATATTGAGCTGGCTTTTATCAATATCATTTAATGTTTCTTCCAACTCTTTCATGCTTGAAAATTCATAAGGAGTAAGTTCCTATTCTTCCTTCAACTCACTTGAAGAGTAGGACACATGAACCTCTGATTTTTCTTGTCCACATGCTTCTTAGATTCTTCTTCGCGTTGTCGTATTATCAATATTTTAATTTCCTCAACTAATTTTTTTAAATTTCTTCATGAAGAACTTGCATCGCCACATTGATATCTGAATGATTTTTGTTTAAATCTCTGTGGTTTGTATTTGTTCAATCTCTCCTTTTAATTCCCTTTTTATTTCTTGAGTATTTTTAGCTCTTTTTAAAAATGCATTGACACCTACATCAAAGACCATTTTGTTCTATACACAATCTTCAAAAGAATGTTCAAGTTTTTTTCTATTAAAAATAAAAAATGATAAATATTTTTATTAAATAATAATAATATTATACATATATGTTTTAATAGTTTTTTTTGAAAGTTTAATATTTTATTAATTATTATTATTTTATAATAATAATATTATTATATATTTTTTGGAAATATATGAAATTAAGGTTTTTGAGGAGGCGAAGGTGTGGGAGAGAGGATCCATAGGTATCGCAAAGTTGGAGAGGTCGAGTAATGGATGACATGCAAAGAGAGATATGGGTGCGAGCCAGGGAGAGGCATGAAGTGGGAAAGAAGAGGCGTGCATGGAATGGGGTGGCTTGTCCGATGGAAATGCAGGGAGTGGGGATCGATGGGTGCACAGAAGTAAGAGCTATGGGGAACATGGACATCGATAGGCACACAAGATTCAGAGCTACGGGGAGCGTGGAGATTGCTCTCTAGATGAGAAATGCTGCGTGTGATGTGTAGCAGTGCGTGGGGATGTTTGATGAGTAAGGAAGAGTGAAGAGGGGACATGTGAAACACACAGTGGGGATGTAGCGATGTATGTAAGTGGAGAAGGACGTGGGGAGTGAGAGCCGATGGAACGGAGAAGGTGGCGAGCGTGGAAGTATGGAAGATGGAAGGTGGAGCGTAGAGAGGAGGTGACGATGGGAAATTAGAGCAGCGTGGGGGAATGGAGTGTGATGGGAGAAGGAGCCATGAAGTGCTGGGCGTGAGAGTTAGGGAGAAACAGAGGCTAGACGAATCATGGAAAGAAGGCAGGTGGGTGAAAGCCGGGTGGTGGTAACATTGTGGGGAAATGGCATGGGAAGGGAGTTGCAGCCGAGGTAGGAGAGAGCGATGGAAAAGGCTGGGAGCGCGAGATGAATGTTGGGCGATTGGGAGTGTGAGAGAAAATCAAGTAGAGAAAGACGACAAGGGACAGAAGGAAGCACGGTAGGGTGGAGAGTGTGCAATGGAAAAAGAGGCCTAGAGGAATGAGTGCCTTATAAGAACTAATAATTAATAATTAATTCACTTATTAGTGACTTAAATAATAAACATATATTAATTAACTATTGTAATAATCAATTAGGTTTATTACAAGGAAAAACCGTAAGTAGTATAGAAACATGTAATAGAGAATGATTAAAATAGTCTTGACTCCAAGGGACATGAGATGATGATGAAAACACAAGTGACATAGCTTTCGACCATAGAAGAAAATGACACTTGAAAATTGACATAATTGTCACAAACCACATACTTTAATAACTACATGAGTTGACTTTTCCCACCAACCTCACCCATGCATTTAATGATTGGGTTAATAGTCAAAGGGAATTAATTGACTATTTAAAGCACATGGAAGATTTTGGATGAGTTTTAAGGTTGAAACTTGGAAGCATGGATTTAGTTTTTCATAGACATCTTTTCCTCTTCCCTTTTGGTGGAATCATAGCCACTCTAGTGCTATTTACACATCCATCCCAGACCATTTTATTAATTTCCAACATATTATTTACATACATTTCGAATTATAATTATAATCCAACCATGGGGTCCAAATAAAAATATATACATCACACATTCCTAGAGATTCACTAGTCGATCCTTGCCCTTGATCTCTACATTAGGAATCCATACTAGAATATTTACATCATTTACATAATTTTAGTTAAATACACTCCAATTAAAAAATGAGGGTATTACATGATGCACCAATTGAATATCTAGTCTTGATTGTTTATTAAATATGGATTCATTATATTAAATTGAAATTGCAATCAACAAGATCTGAAAAGAAATGAAACTACACATGAACAAAATTGAAAATGCAATCAAATAAATTCTATCTATTAAGAAATTGAAAAAACATTGCATCACTTGGATTGAGGGGCCCTTCCCGACCTAGGAAACACACCTAGGAAAGATCATATCAAGTGGGGATAATACACAAAGGATCAACAACAATCAATCTTTATTAAACATGGAACTTTGTTTACAAATAACAACAATCATCTCCTTGGATCTTTACAAAAACAATCTATCATATATAAAACTTAATGATGCTATTTGATCCTTTTCATACATTTTTTTTTAATAATTGAGGAGAATATAGGGATGAATCCAAATATGGTATTTTAAAGTTTACATATTTAGGAAAATTCCAAAAAATATGGGGTTTTCATAAATTTGGGCAGATTCTCCTTTAATATCTAGACTTATCTCTCAAACCATGACTTATTTTGGGAAATCAATAATTCTTAATTTAAATTTTCTATGCGCTGAACAAAACCCATGTCTTGAATTTTTCAGATTCGACCTTATTGCACAAAAAGTGAGACAAAAGTTGACTATTTGAAACCGATGCCAAAAAATAGAAAATATTTGACCACATGATGGAGACTCACACGTGTGATCTAGGTGAGGTATCAATGACCCAAATCAATATTTGGTAGGTCCAAAAACAATATCCAAGTGGTAGAATTCAAACTAGAGATGAGAAAGTGTTTTAGGTACTAGAAGTTGGTGCTAGAAATACTGGTACTAGAAGTTGTAAGTTTTGGTACCAGAAGTAATCTAATAATATTGGTACCAAAAATTATTTATGAAAACCATGAATCTCTATGATTAGTAAACTCTTATTAAAATCCTGCCTCGTTTTGCCTTTGCCTTTGCTGATTGGGGACACTCTCGAGAGGCGATCGATGGATGGATGAGATAAAAGCATTAATAACTCTCTTGGTTTATGATGATGTACTTTTGAAATAAAAAAGGACCACATGGGCACTAACTACTCCCTACAATCCTCAACAAAATGGTGTTGGAGAAGGAAATAACAAGACCGTTATTGAAGATACTTTTGACGGGCCCCACTACCCCAAAAACAAAAAATACCTAGAAAAACATGATGATGATGTCACACAAATCATTCAATCCATAAGACACAACAGATACCTTAGGAAAACCCTCCAAATAATTAAAAACAGTATAAAAGCATATGTATTAACCATAGGGTCACATTTGGGCTTAAATGAAGGTTTGGTGGTGGGAACGGTCATATACTATGTATGAAGTACAATAAAAATGGTTTAAATGGAGGATTTGCTATGCAGGATATATGGAAAAATAAGAGCCAAAATTCCCCACACCTAAGGATTGGCATGTCCTCATGTAAACTGGGCGAATAAGGGATATTCTTTAATTATGCAGATGGATGAATCCTAGGCAATTTATACTTGATCATTTCTTAACTTGAATACCATCATTTACTTGTGGTGTTTTCTTGAAATGGAAACCATATGTTCATCTCCTTTTAAAGAAAATTGATTCCACTTATGAATATTATAATGAACGAGGAAAAAAAATGCATTTATATACCACAATGATTTTGCTTATATTTTCATGTAGATAGTCGTATAATCAAGGTTAATGAATGGTGATGATATATGGAAAGTGAACACAAAATAGAGAGTTATGAATGGTGTATGAATGAAGAGTGTGGTTTTCCATCATACTTTCTAAATTCTTAGTAAATTAAATAGTATTACACTAGTTTTACATCAAGTTACCTTTTATTTTGAATCCTACTGCATTCTGTGATCTAAGTTGACTAAAGGTTGGTAGAAACTATCTCGAATGAAGGAGGATCGGAACTTCTCCCATGCATAACGGTTTTCATGTCCTCATGCAAATGAGTTAGAGAATCCTTGATCATTTAACAAATATTGAAAGATTAAGATGCCAAGTATTGTGAGAGCTGATCCAAATCAACTAATTATTGGACTTGAACACATACAAGGAAGATCATTATATTCAAAATCGTAATTTTTTTTCTTTCCACTTTAAATGAAAACAATTAAATTTTTAATACAGATTGAAATAACATGCAATTCTCATTTTGTTATCATAACAATAATATGAAATTATCAAAAACTAAAAAGTAAAATTTATGTTCATTCAGAATAATTATAATGAAAAAAATCATCAAAATGGTATTTATGGATTTTCCTATACGAGTTGGTACATAAAATACAAATTGTTATTTGAAACAAATTCAAGTATTATAATCTTCCTTATACACATTGTTAGCCTCCATTATTCAAAACTAACTTACAAGAATACTTTAAAAACAATTTTACATTTTCTATGTTGTGAAAGAAATTCCCATTTACTTATTACATACAATTTTGTCAATGGTTAACAGTTTTATGCTCAGGGAGCCATTTAGATTAAGGTAGGGATTTTTTACCTCTTCTCCTTAAACAATGAAATAATGAGTATAAATGGTCTCAGCAAATGGAAAATTGATAAAAAGAACAATCATCACTATCTAATTCCCTAAAGTCTCATAGTCATTTAAGTAATACAAATACGATTGGAGTCAAATTTAATAAATTTATGTGATCATGGGTCTCACTTATAAAATATTTTCATCTTAAATATGTTATGAATTAAATCTTGAGGTATAAAAATCACCTTAAGGCCATTCTCTAGTTGAATTTTAATGGGATTCATTTAATACCTTAGGTCTACCCACATATTCTTTCTCATGACATAACATCACAAGTAATCATTCTTAATAAGGACAAATGCTTTAGGTTTGGTCACTACTGGTGTCATAGGTAAAAAAAAAACTACCAACATGCATCCATATCCTCGATGAGGTAACCTATTATACTTGTTTTACTCTGAAAGCTTTAGCCCCTTGTTTCTCCCCTTTTAAGATTTGTAAAATAAATATTGTGAAATAGGGAGAAGTTTTGGAAAGCCCCTAATGGGTATGGGGTGACACCTGTTAGTAATGATTTTTTGATTACCATTTATAGGAAGAATGCCCCATTTCCCATGAGAGTCCATAGTCATGGTCGTTTCCTAGTAATACCACAATTTAGTACCCGCCTCCAACATGCGTTCATAGCCTTGGCAGGTACCTAACCTATAATCGCATTTTACACTAGATGCTTTGTTCCAACTTCTCCCATACTTTTTAATATTTGTAGTATGGATATTGTAATTGCAATGGATGGATGTGGGAGTACACTTGGAAATCCTATTAAAGGTGCATGATGATGCATGTTCGAGAGTAAATTTAAGTACCTATATGATGTTCTTATGTGAAATATGCTCATGAGATAGCCAATTGGAATACACAATATGGGTGAACTATTTTAATGTGAAGTGGATGAGGAAACTAGAGAATAATTGAAATATTCCTAGAGTCATTACATCATTATCTTCATGTAAAATTATAGTAGTGTTCTTCCATGAGTAGAAACTTTATTAACTCTTCTGCTAGTCTTAATAAATATTCTCGATTAACAAGCCTCGTGGTTTAGAATAGGATGTACGAATTTCCTATGGGTATCATTGAGTAGACCTTTAAATTTTAGTTAATCTCCATAATATTGTTTAATGATTAGGCTATGATCAATTGTTGTTATTGATAATAAGAAATATTGTATGAATAAGAAAAAGGGAAATCTCATAAACAAATAAGGTATGAACAAAGTAGTTTAGAGTTATTATTCGGTTACTTCTTTTCTTTTCAATTCACCAATATTATGCTTTTCTTAAAAATATTACCTAAGTTGTTATCTTTATAAAAAATCAGTCTCAAAATAAATAAATGATGGTAAAGCATGAATAAAAGGAAAACAACTTTAAGGAATCATACTTACTGTAAGGTTTATTGTTACACCAAAACCTGCAAATGTTTATGAACATATGAAACCAAGCATAAGGCCCTATTATCAGGAGTGGTGATTCATCCACATTTTTATATTCCCAAAGGTGCGACGGTTATTCCATATAGTTGTACCGATACTCCAACACCCCCCTCCGACATAGCTTAAGGGAATTAAACCCAAGACCTCGAATCTGATACCATGTAAGGTTTGTCATTACAACAAAACCTGTAGATGTTGATGTACATATGAAACCAGGCACAAGGACCTATTATCAGGAGTGTCGGTTAGTCCACATTTTTATATTCCCAAAGGTGCGAGGGTTATACCATGTAGTTGTACTGATACTCCAACACTTACTAAATTAAATTTGAGAAAGGATGTCATCAAATACTTCCCTAAGTGTACCATCCATCGATAAAGATGTCCCCTTAGCTCTTGGATTGAAAGATTACCTTTCTTGAGATTCCCAAAAAAATCACCATAGGTTACTTTATTAAAAAAAATTAAAAGATATCTAACTATCAACTTAAAATATATTAAAGATTATCAAGAAAAAGAGTCCCTTAGAACTAGTTTCTTATCCTAACAGGTTTCACTTATTAAAAAAAACATGAAAATATGCCTCACTATACTTAAACCTAAGACAACAACTATATGCATCATTCATTTATATATGTACTATCCTGTCCTACCTAGGAAATAAAACATTCTCTCAAGTCTAGGAATAATTCCAGTGGATCCATGCACGTAACAAGTTTACAAATACACCGACATTCAAGTTTGAACTACATACTTTTATAGATACCAGAACATGAGAATCCAACTACACTAATGAACATGGTGCCAATAATTTTTTAAGAATGGAGTGATGAGGCATAATAACTACTTGGAACCATGTCTCTATGTAATATTTGTATTCCTAGTGTTGTAAAGGAAAGTATCCTATGGCTAGGGTTTAAGAGGCCATCAATGTACTAGAGTTGAAAGGTGGATGCAAATGGTTCTGCAAGTATATATAAGCAAGTTTCAGAGATTATAATGGTTCATACCTTAGCCAAATGAAGGTTGATACAAGCACAATCCAAGCAACCCTTCAATCTTCTTCTTGCTACTCTTGCTCCTCTTGCTCCAAGAGACCTAGAAAATGAATTATACCTTCCTCAAATTAATATGACCACATATAAAGAAATGATAATCAAAGCAATATTAGAAAATATTCTGATTAACATAAACATCTGATCATAAATATAAATTCAATCACACTTTGAACAATAATTTGGGAAGAAGAAGGACATCAGATATTTATTAATCTTGAAAACAAGTACAAGTATACCTTCTCTTCAAGTTTGGCACCTCAAGAAACCTTGATCTGGTTTGGTTGCTTCTCTTCTCCAAGGAGCTCAACCTCTAAGCTCTGCAACACAAGGAGATGATCGCTAGGGCAAAGGTGGGGGAAAGAGAGCTCCAATTCCTCCAGCATAACAATGCAAAGGTTCAAGTATCCTCTCATGGACCTCCCTACCTCTATTTATATGCTTCTGAAGAGATAGGGTCAAAGACAAATCAATTACAACTGAAGGAGTTAGTTGCATAATGGAGTTATAGAACTCAAGATATGGGTCCTCCAATATAGGTATTTTTTCAGTGACTTTCATGAAGTGTCATCATGGAAGTGTTGACATGCGATGGAAACATGGGAAAGTGGTCACGGGAAGAGATGTGTCATTTTGAGCTATAACAAATTCCCCCTAATGTATGAGGTTAGAGGGGAAGATGATAGCCGAAATACATTATAAAGGAAACGGGTGAGTATGGAGAGAGTAGAGAATCCAAGATCGAAATGCTCAAACAAAAGTACCTAAAAGAGAGATAAATGTCAGAAAAACTAATCTCTGGGACGTACAAATCCATACACAAAACATCGCCATAAAGATACATGCAGGTCCAACATATGTATAATTGATGAAACTATCATGGTCGCTCAATAAGAAAAAAGGTGCCATATCAAATATAAAGGATTCATGGCCACAAATGAACAAGGTGGATCCATGCTCAACAATTGATCATAACCACAAAAATACAAGGTGGATCTATGTCTCAGCAAAATGTCATATAAAGTGTGATAAGGTCTTGCGTAGCTTGGGCAATAGCAAAAAGATGATGATGCTACTATCGGCCCAAGGTATTCAATCCAAACTGCCCAAAAAGGTATGAATCCTAACCATGTGAATAAAGGGGTTGAATTCAAACATGGAGGAAACCATTTGATTACAACGTGAGGGAAACCACCATTAATGAAAATGGTCCCCAATGTACCTAGTACATTCTAAGAAGTGTGAATACAAGGAATTGAAGTTGAACACTTGAAGAATCCATTGAGTAGGGGACAACAATTGTATTCCCACTACCCAATAGCGAGGGAAATTGCCACTGATGACTGCAATGCCCAAGGTACTTTCATAAACTCTAAATCTCAACCCTAGAGAAAAATGTGTTGTAGTCGATAGGAAGAGATCCGTTGGAAGGAAGGAATTAAGTCATCCTTCATCATTCAACATGAGGTAAGTCAAAGACTAATTATATCTGGAATTGGTACAAAATTTCACGACAAGGACCGCTGAAGACATGATGTAATGAACTGATACCAAGGAATGGCCGACACAAAAGGTCAAGGCAACTGCAGAATGACTGACAAAGGTTAAATAATTGAACAGTGAGCATGACACAAAAGTGACTTAGGCATATTTTGACACAAAAAGACTAATGACAAAAATATGCAATGTAGGAGACATTGACAGATTCCCCATATAATTGGAAAATAAACCAACTGGAGGAGTAAGGAAATCTGAATCGGGATAAGGTCAAAATACTAGGACCCAACTTTTGATAGAATTAAAACTGGTGCTTTGTTCAAGGAAACAAGACTTGCTACCATGATCTAAAATACATGTGAATGAAATTCCCTTCCCCTCTTTCTTGTAAAGGTTTAACGAGTCCAAGAAATCAAACTTGGGACCTTCTTCATTTTTGGCAAGCTCAAAGAAGAGACAGAAGAATGCTTGATAAATCACTAATTCATGGATTTTACAAGCTTGAACTAGTACATGCTCATCCGTTTTTTCATAGTTTAGAGAGTATGAAAACTCCAAAGAAGACTCCAGGGGGTAACTTTTTCATCCAATTTAGTCTCCTGAGGCCAGAAAAGTATAAAACAAACCACAAAATAACTCTCTTAGCTTCCGAAGAAGTAAGGCGCACCTTTTTCGTACTTAGTCAAGAAGGTCCGAGTGGAATAAAGGAAAGACCTGGTCTCTAGTTGGGTCAGGAATAAAGGAAAGACCTAGTCTCTAGTTGGGTCAGGAGAAGGATCAAGAAAATCCAACTGATCAATAGTGACAATTTCTTCACCATGATTAAAGTACATCACACGAAAGAATGTTGACACCATAGCTTGCATGGCATAGACATAATCACATCCAAGGAGCATANTACTAGTAGTTGACACAAGACTGGGAGATCCCATGCCTCGCCAAGCACGAGCAGGCAAGATACTAACTTAGGATCCTTCAGTAACAATACAATGAGCAATCGTGTATTGCCCAAATTTGACCTTTATTTGGAAAGGTGTGTCAGAAGGAAGGCGCGGCTCAACTAGGCTATCCCAAACAAAGGAAACAATCCAAGAGCTTGGAGGGGGTTGATCCGAAGCAAGTACAGTGCCCCCTTGTTTAGTAAGTTCTGAACTGGTAGTGAAGAAAATGTGACTGGCAGACACTTCACTCTCCAAAGGAATAGTGGGATTGATCAATACTAAAATCGATTCAACCGCTTTGTGAAAATCACTCTATAAATGGAGAGTGGGATTGACCAAAGATGACATTGGTTCAATCACATCATGATCACTCTCCAAAAGAAGAGTGGGATCAACCAAAGTTGAGACTAGTTCGACCACTTGATTAACCAAAGTTTGAGTAGGTTGTTGAGAAACTATAGGTTGTTCAAGAGAAGTAAATTCTTGAGTCTCCGACCACACTCTTCGCACCTCTACAATAGTAGGTCACTAGTAAGTAAGATGATCTCCCTCACATAACTTACAAGGGAACTTAAGTTTTCACTTCAAATGACTAGTTTTCTCAACGGTGTTAACATGACTAGTAGTGGCTGACTGTTTTCTCTCAACATGACCTATAGAGGCTGAGATTTTTCCCCCAATATGACCACCAGAGGTTGGGTGACTAGGTCCAACCTGACTAAGAGAGGATGGTTGTTGAAAAAATTCAAAATGTTAAAAAACAAGATGACCATAAAACCAAACTCTTTGCACCTCTGTGATAGAAGGGCATTTATAAGTAAGGTGGTCTCCCTCACAAAGCTTACAAGGAAACTTGAGCTTGTGTTTTTAATGGGAAGTCTTTTCAACAATGTCAACATGACTTGCAATGGCTAATGGATTGTCTCTAGCATGAACCACAGAGGCTGAAAGACTTCCCCCAACATGACATGCAGAGGCTGAGAGACTAGGTCCAACATGACCTGCAGAGGTTGGATGGGCACCACCAGCATGAACAACAGAGGATGAATGATTAGGATCAACATGCTTTGCAGTAGTTGAGTGTGTGCCCCCAGCATGAACTTCAGAGAATGGGTGGATGGATCCAACATGACTTGTAGAGCTTGGATGGGGAGGTTCAACTTGAACATCAAAGGTTGAGCGGGTGCCCTTAGCATGAACTGTAGAGGCTGAGTGAGTGGATCCAACATGACCTATAAAGGTTGGAAGGATCCCACCAGCATGATCAATAGAGGCTGGATGGTGAAGATCAAATTGACTTGCACAGGTTGAGTGCTTAGATCCAACATGACCTGCAGAGGTCGGATAGGTGCCCCCGGCATGAACTATAGAGGCTGGGTGGTGAGGTTCAACTTGACTTGCAGAGGTTGAACGGGTGCCCCTTTCTTAGATCCAACATGACCTGTAGAGGTTGGATAGGTCCCCCCAGCATGAACTGTAGAGGCTGGGTGGTGGGGTTCATATTTTCTTGCAGAGGTTGAATGGGTACCCCCTTTCTTATGTGCCTTCTTCCTATTCCTCCTTCTTTTACTCCTTTTAGACTGTCGGTTACTAGTATCAATACTTTCATCGCATGAGGTAGAAGGAGTAGGAGAATCAACTACAGGTGAAGGGGAAGCATTGTTTTGATGCCCTTGATATAAGGATATTACTTGAGAAGCATAAGGTGCATTCAAGATAGTTGGAGTGGAAAACAACCACACCGATAGCCCTAGGGTGAATCCAGGTAGATTCAAGGTGGCCATCAAAGGAACACCAATATTTCCTGTGAGAGGAATAGTACAAGGAGTTCCTAGCATGGGGATCTCTTGGTTGGTGTTCAAAGGGGTGCTAGCCATAGTTTCAAACTAGGAGACAAAGTTTGAGGTTGTCAGGAAACCAAAAGTACAAAGCACACACCTGAAGGAAAACTAAGGACATACAAACCACATAGCACTCACTAAAAAATTCCTAAATCCAAATGGACAAAAACGTATAAGATATGCTTTCCAAAATAAAGCAGATAGACAGTTACTTGGCTTCCCTGTAGATGTTCTTAGGCACAAGTGGAGGAATCACCCACCGCCCTCCCACACCTTCTACCGGGGTTACCTTCCAAGCCAGTCCAAGGTCAACCAGAAATAGCCTTCTGGTGTACCTATGTATGAACCATAGATGTCGAAGAGACTAAATGCTACCTTAACTATATTGATAGTCTAGGGGGACAGTCACAAGCCTGGTTTGTACGCATGGGCAAGGTATCAAAGCTCAAAAATCTGTCAACACCAGGCACCACATGGGGCCGGGAGGGTGGTATTGACAGAAGTCCTTAGATGCTCAAAAACCTTGGTATACACTTTGACAAGGAATCAGAGGGTTATCTTCTCAGTCCAAGCCTCCACGTGGCCTCGTGCTTAACTCCCATTTGAGAGGAGCTTCTGAGATACAATCAACATAGAAAAGGGTTTACCTATTGATTGGCCAACTGCGTCTGAATTTAAACACTTGTGGGGATTTTAAACTCCCTATCCCACAAGTCTAGCCTAAGCTAGTTGGTGTATGACCCTATAAAATAAAACTTACTAATAATTTTTAAATTATATCGTTAATTTTAATAGGTTGTTTTTATTTAGAGGGTAAATGGTGTGAAACTTATGTGGTGTTTTGAATCAAAGTTGAAACAAAATGACTAAGCAAAGAGAAATGAAATGCAAAAAGAAAAAACTATTCTCTTTCTTTTTCCACAAAAGAACAATTTCTTTTTTATTTTTTTTCAAAAATAATGATATGCCATGCAATCTAGACTAAAAACTTAATCTACATGCATATAAAGCAAACATGTGTTTTGTTTCTTTTTCTTTTATAAATGCAAAAGAAAAACTACCTACAAACAAAAGTATGCAGATAACAAGAACAAAGCAAAAGGAACTCTTCTATACAACCACCAAACGGACTCTAGAATGCCCTAAAGTCAGCATAAACCCTACTCGGAAGGAAGGCTTGCATAAGAGATAAGTCAACTACTTTGGCATGGTGAAGTTAACCAACAAAAGAAGAAGGAAACAAACACCAACAAGCTTCTGAACTCAAACAAAGATCACTAACAGAGGCTGACCAGAAACATAAGCCAAAAATCATGCCAAGCAAAGGGGGTGGGGGGAAAGAGCAAAGAGAAAACCCTAATGCTATAAAAAATCCTACCACATAGATAAAGAACAACCAAGGGGGATGACAATAACTCCCTGGAGTCATGCACCTACAGAGGACCCCAAAAGACCTACCAAACAACCTTCAAACAGAAGAAAAAAACACAAAAGAGGAAAAAACACTGTTTAAAAGGGCATACGCGAGTTTCACTATTGACAAGTCGCATATCATACACAGTTTGATAGTAAAGAAAGTCGCGTATAAATACCAGACACGCAACTGTTCAATTTGCAACTCGCGTATGGGTGGGAAAAAACCCAAAAAGGTCAAAAACTGCCTTAGGAAGGAAGGGGAGGTGTTCTATCAGACACATAAAGTGTTCCTACGTGGCAAGAAAGACCTAAAACCTTTCAAAAGACTAAAAGAAAAATAGAGAAACCCCAAATAGACAAGGCTCTCCCCAGTAGAGTCACAAATTCTGTTGTAAAGGAAAGTATCATATGACTAGGGTTTAAGAGGCCATCAACGTATTGGGGTTGAAAGATGGATGCAAATGGTTCTGCAAGTATATATAATCAATTTTTAGAGATTATAGTGGTTCATAGCTTAGCCAAATGAAGGTTGATCCAAGCAGCCCTTCAATCTTCTTCTTGCTCCTCTTGCTCCAAGAGACTTGCAAAACGAATTATACCTTCCTCAAACCAATATGACCACATATAAAGTAATGATAATCAAAGCAATATTAGAAACTATTATGATTAACATAAACATCTGATCATAAATATAAATTCAATCACACATTGAACAATAATTTGGGAAGAAGAAGGACATCACATCTTTATTAATCTTGAAAACAAGTACACGTATACCTTCTCTTCAAGTTCGACACCTCACGAAACCTTGATCTAGTTTTGCTGCTTCTCTTCTCCAAGGAACTTAGCCTCCAAGATCTGCAACACAAGGATATGATCGCTAGGGAAAAGGTGGGGGAAAGAGAGCTCCAATTCCTCTAGAATAACAATGCAAAGGTTCAAGTCTCCTCTCATGGACCTCCCTACCTCTATTTATATGCTTCTAAAGAAATAGGGTCGAAGACAAATCAATTACAACTAAAGGAGTCAGTTGCATAACGGAGTCACAGAACTCAAGATATGGGTCCTCCAATATAGGTGTTTTTTCAGTGACTTTCATGAAGTGTCATCATGGAAGTGTCGACATGTGACAGAATCATGGGAAAGTGTTCATAGGCATAGATGTGTCATTTTGAGCTATAACACCTAATTCTCTTCTTTAGTTGTCATACCATGAAGTTCTTTAGAATTTTTCCCATCAAACTCCTCAGTGAACAAAGGATATATATATATGGTGACAAAGATGAAATTAATTCTTCAATATCTAACTCCATTGTATGTTCTTCATTGAATATTGTCCATGAAAGGCTTGGATCTCTTTCTCATGCTGAAAAGGATAACTAGAATAAACTTGTAAGTCCTTCATTTGTAGAAATTGTTGATGGATTATTTTCTCTTCTCTTGTTTTCTAGGATGAATATATGCTTTTGATTTTTCTTAGGATTATTTCCTCCTGAGATGCAATTAGGTTTCATATTGTAGTTAGTATTTTTTTCTCGTGAGATGTAGACATACTTCTGGTTATTGTTAGGGTTTGAGAGATTCCTTGGAGTAACATTACTCTTTTTCTCAATGAAATATTCAACATCCTTCTTTTTTTGGTTGGTAAGTACTGTCTTGCATAGAGATTCGTGTACAGGGAATCTTACATCTCCAAAAGAAAACTTTTCTATTTTGAAGAAATAATTAAAATTTGCTGAAAGAAAACAATTTCAAAGAAAAAACCCATCATGTACTTGGATTCCCTCATTGAAATAAGACTCTCATGTCACCAAATTATATGTTGACATGAGTTAACTTCTTCCTTTCCATGAATCAAACCAAAAGAAAACACACTTGCATAAAAGGAAACAATGAGGATTTTGAGAAACTCACCAAAGTGTGTCGAGCTATAACTCTTTCAAAATTTCTGAAGTAAGGGAGCTTTTGTGTCTTATCAATTCTCCTCCCCCAAGCTACAAATAGTATCTAAATTACACATAAAACAAAAAAATTATGGAAACAACCTACATATGCTCTAATCCTTTTAGCACCTCCTTGGAAATAGTGCCAAAAATGTTGAGCTACATTATGTGTTAAATAATTGACTGAAAGTTCATAAACTTAGATATCCATGCACAAAAAATGCAGGATTAGAGCCTAATCTTGCATGATATAACAATTAATTACCAATGTTGGCTAATAAACTCAAGTCCACTCTTCAATGCAATAAATGAAAGCAAGAAAGAATTCAAATAAATAATGGGAAAACGGTAGTGGATTTCGCCAGCTGGGAAAATATGAACTCAATTGGGTAAAAATTTCAAATGTTTTATAATGTTTTGAATTTTTTTACTATTTATAGAAATTTTTCAATTTTTTGAAAAAATTTACCCCCTTTCCTATAGTTTCGACAATTTCTAATCATTTTGGATCGTTTTTGACCTAATTCATGATGTAGGAGACCTTTTTGAGTGTCGTTTTAGCCGTTGGATTGGTCCATTCGTGCCGATCTCAGGTATCATGTCTAAACTAGCATATAGGTTAGGTTTCATCACAATTTGCATTTTGCATGACCTTATGACCATTTCATCATAGCCTTAGGTACGAACCCACTCTATTATGTCACAAAACCTTCTTGTTGTTTTAGAAGTGGCATGGTATGAGTGGTAGAGCTTGACCTTACATGGGAACCCTAGGTAGCACCTTATCTGCATTTTGATGCCCATGCTGACATTTTTTCCTTTAGGGTGTGGGAGTCCGTTGTATAGTACTGCCATGACATTTCGCAAGATCCTCATACTCCTCTTGATCTTTTGCTGGCCTATTTCCCTCAAGACTCCCTTATGTCAAGTTGTAATTGCATTATCATGAGCTTTTCCTGCCTTATTGAGCTTTATGCCGGCTTTCCTGACATTGCGTTTTAGACATATAGCCCGAGCTTGTCTCATGTCTAGCCATGCAGAGCCATTTTATATATCCTTTGCAACTTGATTCCCTTTTTACCAGGAGAGGATTTTCCCCCGAGTGTTGATATCCTACACATGTGTCCTTGCATTGAGCATAGGTATGTTCCACTGCTTGGAACTAGTTTTTTTGCTCCTATGACACTCATCTCCTCCTAGTCTATAACTATAAAGCAATTTTATTCTTTTTCAAGATTTTTAAATATTTGAAAAAGTCCAAAAAAATAAAAAAACCAAAAAGCCGGACAAGGAAAGATGTTATATTTGGCAGCTGTCGAGTCATGTCACCTTCTAACAGAGCACTATATATCACATCCATTGGTTGGGTTTATAGTTTGACTTTAAGAGCTATACTCGTTTGTCTGAGTTTATCTCCACCGACTGGTTAAGCTTCTAGTCCCCATGGAGCCTCTATCGATGCCTCCTATGTCGCAGAGATGTCCTAGTTTGTATATTGAGTCTATGTTGCCTTCATTCAGTCACCATTCACCGTTATGCTCTTGTTCGAAGGAAGTTGAAACCTGAGTCGGCCATTCCTCAGTTATCTTGACTTTGCATGTCAGCCATTCCTGGTACAGTTACTGGTTTGTGCACCTTATGATCAAGTCCTTCCACATTATACAGCTTTGCTGAGTACCTCGTGTTGGATGATGGGGGATGCCTTACTGCCCTCCTTCCAGCGGATTTCATCCCATCGAATTCATATCATTTATTCTGGGATTGGAATCTAGAGTCATTTTGAGTGCCTTGAGACTTGCAGTCATCAGGGGCAGGTTCTCTCGCCATCGACAGTTTTTGGGAATACATTAATGTCCCCTGATTGATGGATCCTCTCAAGTGTTCGACCTCAACACATTTATTCACACTTGTTAGTTTTCACTCTAGTACCTTGATTCCCATTTTCATTATCGGTGGGTGATCTCGCATCTGTTAATGGTATACATTAATGACTTGTAATCAGACGATGGACTACTATGTTCGACCTCGACACCTCTATTCACATAGTAGGACATGTACTTGTAGCAGTTTGTGTAGAATACCTTCCAGATTGGTGCCATCTATTATATGCTACCTCCTTGATCGTGCCAGTGTTAATGAGATTCAGCTCCCGTGACTTGATTCCAGTATATGTCAGACATTTCTTGCCGTTATGGAGATCTTGATCCATTGTATATCTTTAGCCATTATGGAGATCATGATCCTTTGTATATCTTCATCATGGAGATTCTGATCTATGTATATTGTGGTGATGACCACTTATGTGATATCTTGTATCATGCCTATTCATGGCCATTGTACTCTTATGTATCCGGGACTGCTATCTGTATTTACAGTATGTGCAAAGTTGTATCATTGTACTATGTTGATTGGGTGGATGGTCTTCCATTTGGTATCCTTCATCACTCCACTTCTTGGATGGACTTATAATGTATTTCGGCCATCGTATGGCCCCTCTGACCTCACACATTAGGGGGAATCTGTTATAGTTGATTTTACCACTCCAGGTGAATCACACTTGTATGGCCTTCCCCTATCCCTCTGTAGACTCCTTAGACCCTTTGAACCATTTTTTGTCTTTTAATGTTTCCTAGACCATCCCTTAAAACATGTGAAAATTAGTACACATGAATTTTAAACCCCTAATTGCGTGTATACGTGGGTTTGACCCCTAAAACCGTGTACATTGGGATGTGTGCATAATCCAAATACTTTTGGAGTTTTCCTTGACATGGATCTGACTCACTTGACTCCTAGCCTTCCTTATGCCTTGAGATCGCTCGGATTCGACCTTTCATTACCCCTTTGAAAATCTATATAAGGAACTCTATGGTACATTGAAGGCATATGAGAGAATTGAGAGCAAAGAAACTATAGTCCATTGTTGCCGGAACTTGTGCTTGAGTCTGCATCCCTTTGTCCCTTGGTGCAATTTTGTGTTCTTCCCAAGCTTGCCTTTTGCTTGTTAGCTTGCTATCGAGAGATGGAGGATTGAGGTGGTGGAGGCCCAAGTGGGGGATTCAGTTTCTCTGATTCGCAAACGTGCCGACAGAGGTTGTATCCATTGTAATCTCTGATTTTATATTAATAGAAATATCTTTTCCTGTCCAATAATGTATCTTTGAATGAATATTTTATCCAAGGATGTTTTCAAACGCTTATACATTGTTGATTACATATGCTAGAATAGATCTAACACCAATATATATAGTATGCTTGTATTGTTTACTTGTTGTTGAGGAAGTAATCTATCAATTCAAGCTGAAGTTGGAAAGCTCAACAGGGATCTACTTCAACTGTCTGGAATAAGGTACGAGGTCTAATATTTTAGTGTTAGATATTTAATTTCTATTGCATATTGGAAAGGATTGATTTCTGGAGTCAAGTTGTCTATTGTGGTAACCCAAGCCATAGGAATTTCTCTCTGTAATAGTAACAGAATGTAATCAAGGGGCACATCAACCACCTCGACCTCGATCGCAATGATTTTCCCTCCCAAACGGACCTTAAGAGAAGGAAGAATTCTATGCGGCTAAAACAATATACCATCGAAAGTAGTCAACATGGTAGTGGATTTAGATAGCTCGGGGGAACCCAAACCCTTCCAACATGACAAAGACATCACAGAAGAAGGAGCGCCTTCGTCAATCACAGTGTGTTTGACGGTCATGTTAAGACATTCTACATGAATCAAGAGAGACACATAGTAAGGCAAGCGAGGCTGTATTCCCGCGGTTTCAAATTTGATGACGGAGGAAGAGTTATCATCGTTAAAACCAAGAGCAAAAAGAAAATCCTTCCTTTGTGAAGGACAACTCTGAAGTACTTCAAGTGCAGACATCAGACAAGGAGTGTGGCCCAAATCCTCAACAACTGAATAGTTCTCGGCGGCTTGGAAATTAGGATTGTGTCCTGAACGCTTTAGGACTCCCTTAGGAATGCAAGGTGCGACTTTAGGTTTATCCACAAGGTTTTCAATACGCAAAGGACTCTTGATAGGAGGAGGTTCTTTCCCAAGGTTTGGTTGTGACGAACCATAGTCCTTCGCACGAGTCACAACCTTAGTAGCATGCACCATGTTGATGCAATCATGACCACTACTGGCTTCCAGCGAATCTTGATCTCCACCAGACTAATCATGGGTCCTCAAGTTCATGTTTTCATTATGGGGTAAAGGGTTAGTTAGCATAGTTGGTCCCTATGCTATGAACCTCAAGGCGTCTTCCATACAAGGGCACAAGTGAGTGAGGTGGTCATCCTTACACAATTTGCAAGGAAACTTAACCTTACATTTAGACTACTTGTCCCCCCAAGCATTGTGGGCATTTTTGTCATTAAAATTGGCATTTTCATTCCTATTCCCACCCCTACGATTGTTTTTACCCTTTTTCTTATTCCTTCTGGGTTGCTGGTTACCCTTTTGGTCCGACGATTGCACTGAAAGCACATTCGTCTTTTGGGTGGGTTGATATGAAGCCGTGGCTTGTCCCGAGGCAGATTGGTTGATAGAAAATTGACTCACCTATTGCAGAACCGAATCCACAGGTTTGGTACTCGTACAACCAACAATGCCATCGGCATGTGGTCCAGTTTTGACCTCAGGCTCGAAACTAGAACGTGGAGAATTACGAATGATCTCATATAACAATCCATATTGAGCATAAATCAAATCAAATTCCTATTCCCTAAAAATGTCTTGTTCCTCATTCTGAACTCTGGATGTAGAAACATCCTTCACTATATAAGGCAGTAACGATTTAAGGAACCATTTGAGGAGAAACTCTGGTAGTATGAAGGCTTTAATCAATCTCTTCCATCTACACCACTCTTGGATATGGTCCGAGATATGCATGGCTTTATCTTGCCGAAATATCGACAAGAGTTCTGTACCAACATCGTAACACACTGGTTGTTGGAAGTGGTTGAGAAAATTCATATCTAGGTCATCGAACAAAACGAATGCCCCCTTAGGTAACTCTATGTACCATTTCGCTGCAGGCTCGATGAGGGTGCGTTGAAAAATCCTTAAATGGATCGAATCATCGTGTAAGGAATTAGAAGTGCACCAAAGGTGAAATGTAGTAACATGTTCACTAGGATCTTCTCCTAGTTTGCCCTCGAATTTGGGAATGTATGAGGGAATCTTGTTAGGGACAGCCAGCCAAGCTGGGTCATGAGATACCAGATCATTCATTAGTCTCAACAAGTTAGGTAAATTTAACGTTGCAAGGAAAGGGAGCCTAGGTTGATCATGTCGATGCCATGCTCCCTGATAATTTTGGTTCACATAAGACTAATTACCATAATCATTATGGCCATGGCCATAGTATCCTCGTCCCATTTGACCCATGTAGGGTGGCATGGAAGCACCATAATGTGGTGTACCTTCACTATTTGGAGCTACAAAGCCATAATTTAAGGAGTAAGAGGGTTGTTGATACCCATACCCATAAGGTGAATAACTCTATCCATACTGTGGTCCATAATATTGTCCATGAGAGGCTCCATAAGATGTTCCATGAGATGTCCCATGAGAAACTCCATAAGCACGAATATGGGGAACTCCCTACGATAGACCATAAGATGTTCTAGAAGTAGAAATATGACCTCCTGAGATAGCAGGATGTACTTGAATTTCAGACATGACTAGGCAAGTAGCAGCAATACGAACATGACTAGTAGCAACATTTCGGCTCGAAGGACCACGTAAATGAGGGGGAGGAATAAAATTCGAAGAAATAGGAATAGAGGACAAAGGGACATGTAAAACGATGTAACTAGTATTCCCTATAGTCACTAGTCTTGGTTCTGGTATTCGAATAGGACTACTAACACCAGGTCTAGGACGAACGTGTGATGTAGCCTCCACTGCCGAGATGGAGGGTGCAATGTGACTCATGCTCCCAAATCTCTCCACATGGAAAGGAATGGGAATGCCCCTAGGTGTAGTGCTAGGTTCAAATTCTGACTCGGCATGCTGTGCCGGATCATGTGCAGGGATACCAGACATGCCATAACTAACATAACTAGTGCTCGCAGGTTCATGGTGAGTCTGGTCACCCGCAAACCAATATTGGCGACCAGTGAATGAGGGATCATAGCCATAGTGTGTAGGTATATCAGGTGAAGGATCATATATAGGAATAGGATCTTCCTCCCCAACCTCTTGAAGTGGAGAAGACAACTGAGGAATTTCATTTTCATGATCTCCCATTGTGTGTGAATCAATGTGAGAAGTAGTTCACCTGGACTGTCTATTTCTCTCTCCCAAAGGAAGAGGATATGTAGAAGGAGAAAGTCCTGCTAAATGACAAGAACGGCGAAGGTCCGCACCCGGATCCACAATGACTCAAAAAATGGAAAAGACTCTTCTAATTGCACAAACCCTAAGCAAGCTAGTGTGCATAGAGCATACACCTATGTAATCTAAAGCCAATCACAAGCAAACAAGGGTAGGATATGTGAGCTCCTGAATGAAGTAGGTATGTCTTGCCTAGGAGAGGCTTGAGACTCCCATGCAAAATAAGCAGAGGTTCATAACCAATTATTGTGGCCCTCAGCTTCAACGCATATAGCGACTGTGTTGTTTGACCCCAACCTGGCCAAGACATGTACAGAATAACCCCTGCGAAGTACCCCCTCGATAACCTAGGTAAGGCAACTAAGGTCACCTTGATATAATCAATGCTCAGGTGGATAGTCACAGGAGGGATTGACCATATGGAAAGGGTAGCAAAGCCTGAAACTCTCGAAAGAGCCCCCAGATACGATTAAAATCTTGGAAATATCTCCAGTGCTACTCGGTTATGACTAGGGGTGATCCCAATCAATAACCGCTCACACTGCCTCGTGCTTAACTCCCTTGTAAGAGGAGGATCCTAAAAAACACTAATTATACCAAGGAATTTCACACTCTCACCTGGACAAACACATACATGTTTTGTTTAGTGGTCTTGGATAATTTACTCGCAATGAACTATTCCAATACCCTAAAACATAATCTTGTTGGTATAGCCTATAAAAGAAAATAGTGTAATCCATTTTAATTAAGCGATGATTTTACTTGACTTATTACTCAAAAAGGTAGATGATCGTGCAACTAATGGTGTTATGACGCAACATGAAGTAAAATGCACACCTAACAATCAATGCAAATGCACTGTGTCAAATGAAAACAGGGCATGCTACTACGTGAAATGCAAAATTTTCTTCAAATGACAAATGCAATCATTCCTATATGAAAACCTGACTAATACATCTCTAAGCAAACCTAGTGCAAGTACCATGCAAAATGCAAAGTGCAATGATGCATAATGATGCAAACAAGCAAATATTTTTGGATTTTTTGAATAAAAATGAGATAACAAAGCAAAAGAATGACTCTACCACCCCCAGACTCTGCAAGCACTATAAAACAACACCCAAGCAAAGCACTAAGGTAAAAGAGACCTAATGCACTAATCCCAAAAACAAATAAAAATGCAATGATAAGAACATTCTTAAAAAAAAATTACCCTAAAAGGTGTCTATGGTCAGAAACAGAGGTGTATACAGACTATAGAAGCATCTAAGGAGACTTAGCAATCATCAAAACTCACCCAGAAACACTCAATCTTCCTCTAAAAGGAAAAACTCAGGGAATACACGACTGTGTGACGAAAACCCACATATATACGCGGATATCTCAGTCAAAACCGCGTGTACATGCGACTGTGAGGCAAAAACTCGCGTACAGGAAGAAAAAGAGATAAAAATGAAGGAAAACAGATAAGCTGAGACAAAATTGGCTCCTATCAGACACTACCAGGCAAACATGCCCCCATACCCAACTTAGAAACAAAAAAATCAGAGCAATTCAAGAACATTGAATGCCGATAAAAACCCCCAAAGGAAAAATGACTAGGACCTCCCCAACGGAGTCGCCAATTCTGTTACGGTGTTGACGTGCCGAAATTGGCACAAGTGTCAACCGAGATACAATCTGATCCAAGAGTTTTCTAGATACTCCCAGTTGTTTAAATAATTGTCCCTGAGGGGATTGAGGCCCCGTTGCCTTTCCTAAACACTACCAGCTACAAGAAAGGATTTCAGAAAGGGAAACTAAACACTATCACTAGTTAATCAGATCTACACCTATCCCTATACAAGTCAATAAATGTTATATATTACAAGATCAATCAATTAAATTAGATCTAATTCAAACAATTAATTTATAATACAAGAATAAAAAATTAACTAAATATCGACAGAGTTGATAAATTACAGAGATACATTATAAACACCTGTACATTAATCACAAGATAAGAAAATAATCTGAATGTGATATAAATATAAAGATCTGATTCAAAAGATTTTTAATAAAATAATTAAAAGGAACAACTATTAATCTATTCTAAGTCCTATCCTGATCAGGAGCGTAGAGAACATTAACCTGAAATCAAATCTGCCAATGAAACTACTGCATTAATAATCTTGAAAATATTCAAAAGAAATTTAGAAATTAAACAAGATTACATAGTAAACATATATATCACATATGTTATGATGTCAATCATCAAATTTACAACATGACATATATCAGCAAATCGAAATCAGTGTAAGTTGACAATTATACATGATATATTTGCATAAATTCATTAAAGAGATCATGACAAACATTAATAATGTAGAAAAAGTGACAAGACCAAGCGATACCATAAACATATATGCGAAGTATAAATACTGTGAATATATATATGTATCACCAGTTTAAAATACTGTAGTTGCTGGCAGCAAACCGCCTTGCGTCACAGGAAAAATCATACAGTGGTCTTGTCTTCTCCTTTCCCAAACTATCGACCCCCTTCCCAGTACAAACATGTCTCTCTTAACTAATTCGAATTTCACATAGAGACAGTTCTACAAAACTGGAAACTATCTAATCTAAATCTCAACCAATCTCATTAAAAATGACAAATGAAATATGTCATTTTTAATATTCGTAATAATCATTTTGAAATTGGGGAGATTCAACAGATAGCACAAAATCAAAAAATACAAAGCACTAATAATATAATGACACCTGGAACATAAGATGTCCAATCGATCTATTCCCGATTATGTAGGGATCGTCCCGAAAGTAGGCAATCATCAAAAATTCGAATAAGAGCATCTACAATATTACCTGCGATACTGCACACAAAAGAAATACAATTAAAACACACACAAAAGAAAAGAAAATAAACTAAATAATAAATGAATTGATACAAACCAATACCTGTAAGGAAAACTTGATTATCAACCTATCATAACTTCAAACCTGAAACCAAAAGTAAGTGCACCCCAAAAAATTATAATTTCACTGGGGCATTAAACACCTGAATGTTTACACCACTTGATGGATTCTGCGAATTCCCCTTGAATTGAATTAGGGTAACCTGAGCATTCAATTCTCGGACCTTCTCTTCATTCTTATGATTTTCATTTTGAAGTTTCAGCACTCTCCGAATCAATCGATTCTTATGCTTTTTCAAGCACAACACACACTTATCATCTGAATCTATTTTCTCTTTTAGTTTTAAGCTCTCGGCTTTTACGACATCATACTGTGTTACCATCTCTGCCAATTCTCCTTCCATCCTATGTATCTTATCTAATAAGCAGTTTACAAATAGTGGATGAACCATTTCACCCATTGGATAAGAAACTGGTAAGTTTGTCTCTACAGTCTTCCCCTTAGCTGGAGGATCAGTAACAGGATCAACCCAAAGATCCTTGTCAAACACAGGAGGACTATCATCTGCAGGGTTCGGGATAAACTCATGCTCAATGCAACGACCAACATCAGGCAAAACAGAATTGTTTTCTTTGTCGTCAAGTACGACTGTTTCAACATTAACACTGTTGCTCACAGGAGGTTTGATAACATTACCCTTGGCCATGCTTCTTGTAAACCTACCCATAACCTTGGCTTTCGGCCTATAGCCTCCCTGATTACAGGTTTTATCAACATTACGCTTTGGTGTAACTGGCGACAAATTTGAAGACCTCCTCATGCGCTTAGAAGCCAGAGGAGTACCAAGGCTACTTACCAGAGTGGAAACAGAGTCATTACAAGCGTTGGGGCTCATACGACTGGTAGGGTTAGCCACAGGCTCGCGTAAAGGCGAAACCAAAACTTGATTCGGCTCTTGATGCCTGATACATTCCTCAAGACAATCAAATTGACAGTGGAAGAAGGCCGAGAAACCATTAGACTCAACAAACTCATCCCATGACCGGTTTAATTTTGACAGTTCCCTCTCAATTAACATCCTGACCAAACCGTGATGAAACAAACTGTGACTGATATTTTTCGGACCCTTTTTAATAGCATAGGACATTTTAGACAGACTCTGAACTAGATAATGAGGTAAATTAAGAGGGAAACCGATAAACACAGACATGAACCTGAGATGGTAAACGTAAGCCGAAGAGAGACGACCTTCACAGGTCACGTACCTGTGGATTACGTCCAAGACCTGGTGCCATTCCTTCTTAAAGTATTTTCGGGACACACCAGTTCTGAACAATACATCTTAACATGGATTCTTCAGTAGTTTCCTCCATTCAGTTATGTCCATTTGCTTGTACTTAAACCATCGTTCGCCTGTCAATGGAAAACCAGTAGCAAGCGCAACTGAATGTTCGTCCAATCGAAACTGGAGATCACCTACCTTGACCCAAGAGTCGGCCAAAGACAAAGCAAAAACCCTCGTCACCTCAGGGTTCAAGTCCGAGAACTTACTGATAAACAACAACCATTCAACAGCTTCAACCTTGGTTAAAAGCTTAGGGTTTGACTCAAGGAGCTTCATCTCACAGGGCTCGACTCTCACCACCGGCGCCATGACCAACTGTGCACATGCACGAAACCTCACCCAGAAAAGATACCAGAGATCGAAAAATGACAGTGAATTGGAGAGTGAGCACTCAGGGTGCAGATTGATCAGAAAACCTAAGCAATGGAGCCCAATACTTTCGTAAACCAACTGCGACATGAGTAAACACAGCCAATAACCCTGAAAATTCGGCATGAAGGGAATGATAACACAGCAAGGGAATTTGAAATAAGAAATGACAGAAAACAACTCCAGATTGAACTAATCTTGCCATTATTTATTTAGCATCATTGACACGAGACCACTCATTGCATACACCACAGGTGTTGCACGAGGATGGAGCCACGACATTGGTCACGTACTAGCCATTGAATGTGATGGACAGATTCGAGTACAAATACAATGATACCAAATCAACCTTACAGCAGGTGGATCAAATTCGGAGGCGACGACATGGGTCGAAACAATCCTAAGGATTAAACCTTTGACCGTTGATGCACAGACCTTAAAGTATAATAATATTAACCTTCGAAGGTGGCAAATAAATTACATGGGGCACGCAGTGTAACCATCATGTCAACCCCAACCCCTTTCATGGAATAATATAAGTCACAATACACATCATATTATATAAGGTCGGGATTAATATTCGTGCTTGGATTATGCAGGACTCAAAGGTTAGAGTACAAGCTTTCGATAGGACGCATCATAACCATGAAACCCAACATCAAACCTTCATAGTATGGGGAACCTTATAACAATCAACACTAAAAATTAATAATATGAGCCAATATGATCCAGAAGTTAAAGGATACACTTAGGATAAGACGCGTTTGCATAAATCATTAATCTTTTGATATTCTAGGCCTTATCTAGTTTTCAATAAACCGATAACATATACCCATTAATTAATATTCAAGTGAAGACTTAAGGCGAGAAGTAATAAAACTAAAGCTTACCCCACAATTGGAACTATAAACCAAATACCAATAATGATTTCAATATAGCGATCTTGTCCACTAGCCATAGTTCACAAAGGTTGTTAAAAGACATAGAATTTCAGTGATTCAGTAGCTTCTGGAATATCATCATTTCAGTAGCTGTCAAATCTGGAAATTACCTAATAAATTCAAACATTTCATCAAAACAAAATAGGATTTTGTTTGATGAAATATATTTTTTCAAGGCTGTTGAGTAAGGGCACAACAGATGGCGACTGACTGGGCAGACCAGTTATCTCTGTTTCTTAACCTAAAACCATTCCAACAAAGAAATTAAATCCTTCATATAAGCCATTATACAGACATTGATATTTTAACATCTTCAACAGATCCAAGCATTTCACAGTTGTAAAAATTACCAGAAATTTACAGTTCTAATTATTTATTTGATGAAAATCAGGTGTTTAACAAAAATCAATCCACAAGAAGTAACATAGTAAATGGCTTGGTTTTAAAGAATAAAATCTCAATACCACAAGCATGGCCCTACTGCCAGCAAGCGTCCATAGCCTCGACAGGGTTGCTTCAAAGCCCAAAGAATGCCAGTATCCCATCTGCTAGTTATAAATATATTATTCTGGTTAGGTTGAGTTGTTACCATTGTTTTCCTTTTTAATTTTAATACTCCTGAAGGCCATGGTTCTAGCTTGGTAACTATATAGTAACCATGTCAGTCACTAATCTGCACCACAGTTAATAAACCGGCTTGTAATGAGACCTTTTATCCCTTAGTGTTTTTCCAAGGGCCATTGCCCAGGCTTGGTGACCAAAAACGACAATGTTACTGAATGCAAACCTATGATCCTAAATAGACCGGCTCGTTATGAGACCCTCTATCCTTTAGCTTATATAGAAAAAGAAAACCCTAACCATAGCCAGAATGTAGTAAAATTTAATCTGCAGTGAGATTGTCTTAGCAGATGGGGAGGCAAGTCCATTTCTCTTTACGAGGAGGGATGGCGTGAAAGATTTAAATAGATAACCAAGACAAATACTGCCCTAATCCTTTTGGAAAAATCTTTGCAGATACTAATATCGTTAATTAATATTAACATGTTTTAAGACTTTCTGGTAAAATCTAGAATGTTGAAAAACCATTCCATGTTCAAGAAGTAAAACAGTGTGGCAGTTTCCAGGATAGTAATATCTTCGTGCATGATTTACAGATCAATTGCATAACTTGAAAGAAGTCATCAATTTGAAGTTTGATAAATTGACCAGACTGAAAAATACGCAAATAAAACAACAAATAAATATGAACAAATAAAAAAAACACCATAACAAAATCTACCAACCAAGCACACCACACAAGGTATATACAGGATAATACCTTGAGGGGGATCAACAGAAATATTTCTTAATCAGATGACCATTTACTGGAAGGTTCTTGATGTCACCTTCCAGTGTCTGCAACCTGAAAGTGCTAGGACCAAGTTTTTCTGTAATAATAAATGGTCCTAGCCACATGCATTGGAACTTAGTGTGTTTCCCTTTGTCTTCGTGTTCCTTGTCCCATTTCAGAACTAGGTCACCTACATCCAAATCCCTGCTGGCTGATTTTCTATGATCAAACCAGCATTTCATGGTCTATTGATGTTTGTCAAACCTTTTTCTAGCCGACTCTCTATCCTCCTCTAATTTAAGCAAGGTATTAATTCGATGTTCCATGGCAAAACATGTTGTCTCCTGGACTTACTGGGAGAGCTGTAAAGAGGGAAAAAATAAATGAGGAGGCAAGATGGCTTCCTTACCATATACCAGAAAAAAGGGAGAATTTCCTATGGCAGCTTTGGGAGTCACTCTATCAACCCACAAGGCATTCGATAAGGCATTGTGCCAATTCCTATGATGATTAACCACTGTGCATTTCAAAATCTTGATTAAATTTTTATTATAATATTCAGCTAATCCATTACCCTGAGGATAATAATTAGCTGAATATTTTAACTTAATGCCCTTTTCCAATGCATATTATGTTAACTTTACAGAAGAAAAATAAGTTGCATTGTCAAAAATCAAAGATTCAGGAACACCAAATCTGATGAAAATAAAAGAATCAAGGAATAATATCACCTGTTCTGAATTAACCACTCGCAAAGGAATGGCTTCAACCCATCTAGTGAAATAATCTGTAGCTGTCAGAATGCATTTGTGCTGCTGTGAAGAAGCTGGTGTGATTGGACCAACAATGTCCAGGCCCCATTGTTGAAATGGGAGTTCAATAATGACACGCTAGAGGGGTAATGCTGCTTTTTTTAGTCTGCTTCCTACTCTCTGACACTCCTGACATTTCCTAGCAAAGGCAAATGCATCTTTGAATAACGTAGGCCAGTAATATCCAGCTTTGAGTAATTTGTGGGCAGTAGTTTCTCCGCCAAAGTGTCCCCCGGCTGGTCCTGCATGTAATTGAGACAACACATTATCAGCTTCAGTTCTTTCTAAACAACGAAGGAGAACTCCTTCGAAATTCTTTCTAAACAAAATGTTATCAATCAGCTGATAAGGGGCCGATTTCAATCTCAAAGCTATCTTGCTACGTAAATCCAAATGTTCAGGAGCATTCCCATGAAAAAGTAAAAACTTAATATCATTAGACCAAGAATCAGATGGAGCTGAGATTGGAAAAACTTCCCTTTCAAACAGATAATGTTCATCAAAGAAGTGCAGGTCAAATTCAGAGGCATCTGAGGATCCAGCTGCCAACTTACAGAGTCCCTATCCTCTGACAATCTTTAAAGGCTTTATTTCCAGGTCATATTCTTGAAGTGCTGTGACCCAATGGGCTCTCTTTTCACCCAGGTCCTTTTGTACCAGAATATTTCTAACTGCGGAATACGGCACAATGACTTTGGTATGAGACTCAGCAAGTAAGGCCGAAAATGTTTGACAGACTTAAAAACATCGAAAGCTTGCTTGTCTACTTCTGGGTAGTTCAACTCTCCACCATTCAAACCAGAACTCGTAAAATCAATTGGAGCCTCATTGTTTTCTTGATTTTCCTGCGTCAGAACAACAGCATATGAAGAGTCAGAAGCAAACGTGTACAAAATAAATGACTTAGAAAAATCTGGGCTTGTTAAGGTTGGAGCTTCAGCGATAGCTTGTAAGATATCCTGAAAAGATTGCTTCTCTTCAACAGACCATTTAAACTCGGCATCTTTTTTAATCATTTTTTGAAGTGGTCTAACAATTTCAATGAACCCAGGAATGAATCTAGAAACAAAGTTTATCTTCCCAAGAAAAGACTGCATGGTTTTCTTTGAATGAGGCATAGAAATGTGGGATATAGCCTGGGTATGTTCTGGATCAATATTAATACCTTGTTTAGAAACTATAAAACCCAGCAACTTACCTTCTGTAACCGCAAAGATGGATTTCTTTAGATTCAGGGAGATCCCATATTTCCTACAACGCTCAAAGACCCTCCTGAGATGTGTTAAATGATCAGCTCTATTCTTTGAAAAGACAGTAACATCATCCAGATAAATGACGACAAATTTACCAATCAGACCTCTGAATGCAATATCCATTGCCCTTTGGAACGTTGCCCCGGCATTAATCAGACCAAATGGCATTTTTCTATAGGCATAGGTTCCCCAAGGAGTTCTAAAGGTTGTTTTCAATTGATCTGTTTTGGATACTAACACCTGGTTGTATCCTGAAAAACCATCTAAAAGTGAAAACATCTCAGATCTGGAGACCTGTTGTAAGATTTTTTCCATTGGAGGAACAGGGTAATTATGTTTTTCAGAAACCTTATTCAGATTTCAGAAGTCGACGCATAAACTGATATCACCATTTTTCTTTCTCACGGGAACAAGGTTTTCCACCCACTGGGCATGTCGTACTGGAAAAATTATTCTGGAAGCAAGGATTTTATTAAGCTCCTTCTTAACAGCTATTTCTAGGCTAGGATGCATTTTCCTCAATTTCTGTTGAAAAGGTTTGGCCTCTTGTTTCATAGGAATGACATGCTGCATTATATTCAGATCAAACATCTTAAGATTGTCATACGTCCATGCAAAGATGTCTTTAAACTCATTAAAGAGTGTAATGAAGGCTGTTTTTTCTTGGGAAGTACATGTACTGCCCAAGTTAACACATTGAGGATTGTGTTCAGTACCTAGGTTTACAACTTCAGATTGCATAATGGAGCTGTTGGTTTTACAGTTCCTTGCATCTTTAAATTTATCCTTAAGATAATAAAATTTCTCCAGTTTAATTACAGACCTGGGAAGAGTACTGACCTGATCAAGAGATTCCTCAATTCAACAAGGCTTATGAATTACCACAAAGTTATATAGGTCTTCGTCATGAGTCCTTTCATCGATGACCGCATCTTTGAAAGTACCCTTCATGGTCAGAAACTCGATCAACTGCCCATTGTGGTCGAAAACTCTCCAATTGACAATGTTATCAAGTATGGAAGGTCTAAAAAGCAATTCAACAAAGAAAAGAATCAGCAAGCATCTCTTCAGACGGAATTAACCTTGAAGCAACATTAGCTAAAAGATCTGCTTCCTGATTTAAATAATGAGGGATAGAGCTTATGTTAAAAGCTTCAAATGCTAGTAACAAATTCCATACCTCTGCTTGGTAGTTTCTCAAATGCCCAGCTACGCAATGTATAGTGTTACGTACCTGTCGAACAATAATCTTAGAGTCTCGTAGCACTACCAAAGCTTTGGCTCCTAAGTCAATTTCTTTTTTCAGCCCTTGAATAAGGGCTTCATATTCAGCAATGTTATTGGTGCAATCAAACTCTAACCTCCAAGCAATGAAATACCTTTTTCCATGGGGATCGATCAATAAACAACCAGCCCCAGCCCCTTCCTTTGACTTAGATCCGTCAAAGTATAGGGACCAGAGACCATTATTCAGATCTAGATGGAATTTGGTCTGGAACCTGTGTAAAATGGAAAATTTCAGATTGTTGTCCTGCATCTTGGACTGATGAAGTTTCAGCCTCAAGGTTTCCAAAGAAAAAATCAACCATGTAGTTGCACATAATAGTATCGGTGAATAATACTGGTTCATTTGAATCGTCCAGTTCTGTGAACGTGTGCTTCATATAACGTTCTCGGTCAATCCTGATTTTATTTGGGCGACCATTATGGGGTATCCACAAATGCGACCAGTCTATTGCAAAATATCCTTTCAATTTTTCCGACCAATCTCTGCTGAGAAATAAGCCATACGCTTCTGGGATATCTGCAACAATTATATCAATGATAAAATGGACCTGAGGGTTTGAAGCTAACCTTATCAACACCTCATTCAACTTTCCTATTACCTTCACGTTTGATCGGTTGAGCTGTACAATGCTTGTATCGCATGGTACAGGAACTGCATTAATTTTTTTGCACACTGAGTATGGCATAACATTTTTCGAAGCCCCTGAATCTATCATACAATTATGCACTTTATGATTGCAGATTTCAAACATAAGCAAAAAAGGAGGAGTTGAGGAGTCTGATTTCTTTCCTATGAATGAGGCATTGACTGAAGGTTTTGTTGAGTTATCTTTGGTATTAGCAGAACTGTTTTGAGCGGATGTGGTT
Organism: Pseudotsuga menziesii; assembly: GCA_001517045.1. Classification (NCBI taxonomy): domain Eukaryota; kingdom Viridiplantae; phylum Streptophyta; class Pinopsida; order Pinales; family Pinaceae; genus Pseudotsuga; species Pseudotsuga menziesii. The sequence goes on from LPNX010807484.1 coordinate 399,485, forward strand.
TTGCTATTTTTGTCTGAAGACATCCCCTAGATCATCTTGTCTCGAATCACAGGAAATTTGAGGAGTTCATAGATAGAAATGTTGGCTCTGATTTTTTTTATATCCTCAACCAGATCATATTCTAAATCCAGAGAGGGTGCATGTTTAGCATTTGGAGGCTGGTTTTTTGTTTTGACAGTTGAGCTATCATCTGTAGTAGTCGTAGAAGGTCCCCCTGAGGGCTGATCTTTCTTGCTTCTAGTGTTATACTGATGCTGATTAACATTCACAACAGCCACATCTTCATCATCAGTCAATTCTATGGTGTCCCAGAAGTGACTGATAACTTGAGGAGGTTCATCTTCATTACTATTATCCGTGTTTTGGGTGTCTTCAGAGTTCTGTCCTGAAGATTGAGTTTCATTTTCAGCTGATGTTTCGAGACCTGAGACTAATAATTCAAGGAAACTATTAATTTCATCAATGCTGTTAGCTTCAGAGGGTGGAGTCTGTTTTGCGGCTGCATTTTGGAAAGGTCTTCTGAAAGGTTGTCTAGGTGGTTCTTTATTTGGGGCGCTTTCAGAAGTACCCTTCTTTAAATCAATGATTTCATTGGACAGTTTTTTAATAACTCTTTGAAGGCTATCCAAGTCTAATGCATCTTGGCCTTTTTTCTCAGGGGTTGTGGTTTTAGAGGGAGTCTCAGTCTTCTTGCGAGAAGAAGATGCAGAATCAGTATCTACCCCAGGATTTGTCTTTATAGCAGACATGTCCTTTTCTACCTTAATTGCTTCCTCAAAGTTTTCAGCAAGGGTAGGTTTCGTTGCTCTTGTGACAAACATGGCTATTGACACAGGCAAGGATGAAGTATAAAATTCAATAGTGACATCTTCAGCTGGCCTTGAGGTGGAAGGAATTCTGTTTCTTAGAGTCAAGAATCGTTGGTTAAAATCTTTTACTTTCTCCTTAGCTTCCATACGGATCCTGGACAACTCTAACACCAACACAGCTGGAGTCTTATCATCTCCAAACTTTTTCATGAACGCTAGTTTGAATTCATTCCAACTGTGAATAGAACCAGCCGTAAGTGAAAAATACCACGTCGAAGCTTTACCCTCAAATGTATAAGGGAAAGGTCGATAAACTACATCTTCATGTTCAACATCCAAGAGCCGAACTGCTAGCATAAACTTCTTGACATGGTCTTCAGCCGGCTCTTTCAACTCAGGGTTGAACTTGGGTAACAATTTCTCAGGATGCTTGGGTAATGGGTGTTGATCACCTGGAACAGCAATTGCATCCTGAGCTAACCATGGCATATTAGCATTAGGGTTAGCGTTTACACCTGCCATGTTCCTTGGTGATGGAGGTGGTGAAGGTGGTGTTTGAATGATGTGAGGAGGTGAATGAGGCGTTGATGGTGGTTGACCAGACCCTCCTGAAGCGAGTGGTCCTGAAGAAGATGAAGGTTGATTGGCACCGGTTAAAGACTGATGTATCTGAAGATCAGGAAAGACACCTAAAGGTTGCTCCTGTTCTTCGGAAGTAGACTCGGGATGATGAGTGCGGGGACGTGTGATCTGCGGGAGAGGTAATTCAGTGGGTTGGTGCCCTGTGAGATTCGAATAAGCCCTTGTTAGAATCCTACGAGATTCATTTATGGCTTGCTCGAACTGGTCAAGTTCTTCAGGTTGGTGAGCACCGCTAGAGTTGGACTGAGAGATAAGGTTTCGAACAAATTCGTTTAGTAGGCCTTCACCCAATCGTGATGACCGGAGAGTACGTGGTTGTGATGATGACTGTATTTGAGGGGTCAAAGGCTGATTAACTTTGTTTCCAGGATTGTTTTCATCAACCATTTGCTTAAGCTGGCCCTCCTTCTAGCGCCATTGTTGACATGCCGAAATTGGCACAAGTGTCAACCAAGAGACAATCCGATCCAAGAGTTTTCTAGATAGTCCCAGTCATTTAAATAATTATCCCTGACGGGATTGAGGCCCCGTTGCCTCTCCTAAACACTACCAGCTACAAGAAAGGATTTCAGAAAGGGAAACTAAAAACTATCACTAGTTAATCAGATCTACACCTATCCCTATACAAGTCAATAAATGTTATATATTACAAGATCAATCAATTAAATTAGATCTAATTCAAATGATTAATTTATAATACAAGAATAAAAAATTAACTAAATATCGACAGAGTTGATAAATTACAGAGATACATTATAAACACCTGTACATTAATCACAAGATAAGAAAATAATCTGAATGTGATATAAATATAAAGATCTGATTCAAAATATTTTTAATAAAATAATTAAAAGGAACAACTATTAATCTATTCTAAGTCCTATCCTGATCAGGAGTGTAGAGAACATTAACCTGAAACCAAATCTGCCAATGAGACTACTGCATTAATATTCTTGAAAATATTCAAAAGAAATTTAGAAATTAAACAAGATTACGCAGTAAACATATATATCACATATGTTATGATGTCAATCATCAAATTTACAACATGACATATATCAGCAAATCGAAATTAGTGTAAGTCGACAATTATACATGATATATTTGCATAAATTCATTAAAGAGATCATGACAAACATTAATAATGTAGAAAAAGTGACAAGACCAAGCGATACCATAAACATATATGCGAAGTATAAATACTATGAATATATATATGTATCACCAGTTTAAAATACTGTAGCTGCTGACAGCAAACCGCATTGAGTCACAGGAAAAATCAAACAGTGGTCTTGTCTTCTCCTTTCCCAAACTATCGACCCCCTTCCCAGTACAAACATGTCTCTCTTAAGTAATTCAAATTTTACATAGAGACAGTTCTACAAAACTGGAAACTATCTAGTCTAAATCTCAACCAATCTCATTAAAAATCACAAATGAAATATGTCATTTTTAATATACGTAATAATCATTTTGAAATTGGGGAGATTCAACAGATAGTACAAAATCAAAAAAGACAAAGCACTAATAATATAATGACACCTGGAACATAAGATGGCCAATCGATCTATTCCCGATTATGTAGGGATCGTCCCGAAAGTAGGCAATCATCAAAAATCTGAGTAAGAGCATCTACAATATTACCTGCGATACTGCACACAAAAGAAATACAATTAAAACACACACAAAAATAAAATAAAATAAACTAAATATTAAATGAATTGATACAAACCAATACTTGTAAGGAAAACTTGATTATCAACTTATCATAACTTCAAACCTGAAACCAAAAGTAAGTGCACCCCAAAAAATTATAATTTCACTGGGGCGTTAAACACCTGAATGTTTACACCACTTGATGGATTCTGTGAATTCCCCTTGAATTGCATTAGGGTAACCTGAGCATGCAATTCTCGGACCTTCTCTTCATTCTTATGATTCTTGTTTTGAAGTTTCAGCACTCTCCGAATCAATCGATTCTTATGCTTTTTCAAGGGCAACACACACTTATCATATGAATCTATTTTCTCTTTTAGTTTTAAGCTCTCGGCTTTTACGACATCATACTGTGTTACCATCTCTGCCAATTCTCCTTCCATCCTATGTATATTATCCAATAAGCAGTTTACAAATAGTGGATGAACCATTTCACCCATTGGATAAGAACCTGGTAATTTTGTCTCTATAGTCTTCCCCTTAGCTGGAGGATCAGCAACAGGATCAACCCGAATATCCTTGTCAAACACAGGAGGACTATCATCTGCAGGGTTTGGGATAAACTCATGCTCAATGTCACGACCAACATCAGGCAAAACAGAATTGTTTTCTTCGTCGTCAAGTACGACTGTTTCAATATTAATACTGTTAATCACGGGAGGTTTGATAACATTACCCTTGGCCATGCTTCTTGTAAACCTACCCATAACCTTGGCTTTCGGCCTGTAGCCTCCTTGATTACAGGTTTTATCAACATTACACTTTGGTGTAAATGGCGACAAATTTGAAGACCTCCTCATGCGCTTAGAAGCCAGAGGAGTACCAGGGCTACTTACCGGAGTGGAAACAGAGTCATTACAAGTGTTGGGGCTCATACGACTAGTAGGGTTAGCCACAGGCTCGCGTAAAGGCGAAACCAAAATTTGATTCGGCTCTTGATGCCTGATACATTCCTCGGTACAATCAAATTGACAGTGGCAGAAGGCCGAGAAACCATTAGAATCAACAAACTCATCCCATGACCGGTTTAATTTTGAAAGTTCCCTCTCAATTAACATCCTGACCAAACCGTGATGAAAAAAACTGTGACTGATATTTTTTGGACCCTTTTTAATAGCAGAGGACATTTTAGACAGACTCTGAACTAGATAATGAGGTAAATTAAGAGGGAAACCGATAAACACAGACATCAAGTTGAGATGGTAAACATAAGCCAAAGAGAGACGACCTTCACAGGTCACGTACCTATGGATTACATCCAAGACTGAGCGCCATTCCTTCTTAAAGTATTTTCGGGACACACCAGTTCTGAACGATACATCTTGAAAGGGATTCTTCAGTAGTTGCCTCCATTCAGTTATGTCCATTTTCTTGTACTTAAACCATCGTTCGCCTGTCAATGGCAAACCAGTAGCAAGCGCAACTGAACGCTTGTCCACTCAAAACTGGAGATCACCTACCTTGACCCGAGAGTCAGCCAAAGACAAAGCGAACACCCTCGTCACCTCAGGGTTCGAGTCTGAGAACTTACTGATAAACAGAAACCATCTGACAGCTTCGACCTTGGTTAAAAGTTTAGGGTTCAACTTAAGGAGCTTCATCTCATAGGGCTCGACTCTCACCATCGGCGCCATGACTAACTATGCACATGCACGAAAACTCACCCAAAAAAGATACCAGAGATCGAAAAACGACAGCGAATTGGAGAGTGAGCACTCAGGGTGCAGACCGATCAGAAAACCTAAGCAATGGAGCCCAATACTTTCGTAAACCAACTGTGACATGAGTAAATGCAGTCGATAACCTTGAAAATTCGGCATGAAGGGAATGATAACATAGCAAGGCAATTGAAATAAGAAATGACGACAAACAACTCCAGATTGAACTAATCTTGCCATTATTTATTCGGCGTCATTGACACGAGACCACTCTTTGCATACACCACAGATGTTGCACGAGGATGGAGCCACGACATTGGTCACGTACTAGCCATTGAATGTGATGGACATATTCAAGTACAAATGCAATGATACTAAATCAACCTTACAGCAGGTGGATCAAATTCGGAGGCGACGACATGGGTCGAAACAATCCTAAGGATTAAACCTTTGAATGTTGATGCACAGACCTTAAAGTATAATAATATTAGCCTTCGAAGGTGGCAAATAAATTACATGGGGAATGCAGCGTAACCATCATGTCAACCCCGAGCCCTTTCATGGAATAATATAAGTCACAATACACATCATATTATATAAGGTTGGGATTAATATTCGTGCTTGGATTATGCAGGACTCAAAGGTTAGAGTACAAGCTTTCGATAGGACGCGTCATAACCATGAAACCCAACATCAAACCTTCATAGTATGGGGCACCTTATAACAATCAACACTAAAAATTAATAATATGAGCCAATATGATCTAGAAGTTAAAGGATACACTTAGGATAAGACGTGTTTGCATAAATCATTAATCTTTTGATATTCTAGGCCTTATCTAGTTTTCAATAAACCGATAACATATACCCATTAATTAATATTCAAGTGAAGACTTAAGGCGAGAAGTAATAAAACTAAAGCTTACCCCACAATTGGAACTAGAAACCAAATACCAATAATGATTTCAATATAGCGATCTTGTCCACTAGCCATAGTTCACAAAGGTTGTTAAAAAACATAGAATTTCGATGATTCAGTAGCTTCTGGAATATCATCATTTCAGTAGCTGTCAACTCTGTAAATTAACTAAGAAATTCAAACATTTCATCAAAACAAAATAGGATTTTGTTTGATGAAATATGTTTTTTTAAGGCTGTTGAGTAAGGGCACAACATACGGAGAGAAAATCCTATGGCTTGGGGTACCACAATAGACATATTAACTCCAGAAATCAATCCTTTCCTATATTCAAGAGAAACCAAACATCTAACACTAAAGGATCTCGATTCCTACCTTATTCCAGACGGTTGATGTAGATCCCCGTTGAGCTTTTCCACTCCCACTTGTATAGGCAATTTGCTTCCTCAACATTCAACAAACAAGAAGAGCATGCTATATATAATTGTGTTAGACCTACTCTAGCATATATAATCAATAACATATAAGAATTTAAACTTGCATCCATGGATTCAATACTCATTTAAATACACATTATTGGACAGGAAAAGATATTTCTATTGATATAAAATAAAGATTACAATAGTGACAACCTCTGTCGGCACGTCTGCGAATCGGAGAAACTGAGTCCCCTGGCACTTGGGCCTCCACCACTTCAATCCTCCATATCTCGATAGAAAGATCACAAGAAAAAGGAAAGATTTGGAAGAACACAAAGTGCTCCAAGGGATAAAGGGATGCAGACTCAAGTATAAGCTCCGGCAACAATGGACTATAGTTTTCTTACTCTGCAATTCCTCCTCCTTCAATGTAATCAAAGGGTTCCTTATATATCTCTTCAATGGGGTAATCGAAGGTCGAATCCGAGCGATCTCAAGGCATATGGAAGGCCAAGAGACAAGTGTTTTGGATCCACATCAAGGAAAACTCCAAAATAATTTGGCTTTTTGCACACATCCCGATGTACGTGGGCTTAAGGGTCAAATCCATGTATATACGCAAGAAAGGGATTAAAAGTCACGTATGGCAATTATTGCATGTTTTTAGGGATGATCTTGGAAACATCAAAAGTACAAAAATGGTCCATGGGGTCTAAAGAGTATGCAGAGGGATAGGGAAGGCCATAAAAGTGTGATCCACCATGTGTGGTAAAATCAGCTGTAACACCTTTGTCCCTTGGAGCATTTGGTGTTCTTCCCAAGCTTTCCTTTGCTTGTGAGATTTCTATTGAGAGATGGAGGATTGAGGTGGTGGAGGCCCAGGTGGAGGAATCAGTTTCTTCAATTCACAGATGTGCCGACAGAGGTTGTCATTCTTGTAATCTTTGATTTATATTAATAGAAATATCTTTTCCTGTCCAATGATGTGCATTTAAATGAATATTGAATCCATGGATGCTTTTAATTGCTTATACATTATTGATTATATATGCTAGAGTAGGTCTAACACCATTATATAGCATGCTTGTCTTGTTTGTTGATTGTTGAGAGAGAAAATTGTTAACACAAATAGGATTGGAAAAGCTCAACAGGGATCTACATCAACCATCTGGAATAAGATCTGTTTTGAGATCCTTTAGTGTTAGATGTTTTATTTCTCTTGCATATTGGGAAGGGATTGATTTCTGCAGTTACTCTGTCTATTGTGGCACACCCCAAGCCATAGGAAGTTTCCTCCATAATAGAATTAGTGACCATACTGTGGACGTTCCTTGTTTGTCTTTGGGGTTTGGGGCACAATGTGCTTGATATTATTGACTTGCTCTTTGTTTCTCCTTGTTTTTTTGTTGCATTTTATAGTATGTTCATCCATTGACACTCCCCTTTATTGGTTTTACCCTTGGCCTGCTTTTTGCCACTGTCTTCTCTGTATACACAGGGTTTTGGCTAAAAGTTGCATACATACGCGGATTTTTGGCCAAAATTCGTGTATACGTGCAGGTTTTTGGCCAAAATCCACGTATAAATGCATCTTGTTGGCCAAAATTCACATATATACATAGATGTTCTTTAAATAGTCGCATACATTCTCCCTTTTGGTGAGTTTGATGTTGTGGGAAGTTGTTGGGTGGGTTGTGAGTGTGGTTGGGTCTTCCTTGGTTCTAATGTTGTCTGTTGGATGCTTCTTTTATGACCAGAGACCGCTTTTTCATTGATTTTTCTTTGAAAGTATTTTTAGTAATTTATCCTTTTTGTTTTGCCATTAGTGCATTACTCTTTTTTGTCTCGGTGTCTTGCTGGGATTGTGTTTTATACTTGCTGCAGAGACTGAGAGTTTTAGATGACTTTTATTGCATTTTCCATTCTTTTATATTGAAATATACAAGGTAGTTGCATTTTTTTGCATATGGATTTGAGGAAGTACTTACATTGGATTGCTTGGATGAGAGTTTTATTTAGGCTTTCATATAGGAAGGATTGCATTGGCATTCGGAAAGGAATATATATTTATGCATATCATGTAGTGGCATACCCTATTTTTCATTTGACAAAGATTGCACTTAGCATTGTTTGTTATGGTGTGCATATTTACTTCACTGTTGAGTCATAACTTCATTAGTTGCATGATCATTTCCCTTTGAGTAATTACAGCCAATTAAAATCAACGCATAATAAAATAAATTACACTCTTTTATTTTATAGGGTGCATCAACAAGATTAGGTTTTAGGGTCTTGGAATAGTTCATTGTGAGTAAATTCTACAAGACCACTAAACAACAACAAGTAGGTGTCTGTCCAGGTGAGAGTGTGAAATCCTTTATATAATTAGTGTTTCTCAGGATCCTCCTCTTACAGGGGATTTAAACACGAGGCAGTGTGAGTGGTTGTGATTGGGATGACCCCTGGTCACCTTCTGTGAGCACCGGAGATATTTCCAAGATTGTATTCGTATCTGGAGGCTCTTTCAAGATTTTTGGGCTTTGCTACCCTGCCAATACAGTTGATCCTGCCTACGAATTTCCGCCTGAGCATTATTTAAATTGAGGTGACCTTATTTGCCTTACCTAGGTATCACAGGGGGTACTTGCAAAGGTTATTCTATGAGTATCCTGGCCAGTTAGAGGTTGGACAGCACAGTCGCTTTATGCATTGAAGCTAAGGGCCACTATAATTGGTTATGTACCTCCGCTTGTAGTGTATGGGAGTTTCGGGCCTCTCCTAGGCAAGACATACTTTGCTGCATTCGGGATCTCACATATCCTCCTCTTGGTTTTCTTGTATTTTCGCTATAGATTTTCTTAGGAGTGTGCTCTTTGTGCGCTAGTTGGCCTTTGGGATCGTGGTTACTTGAGTATATTTATGCTCTCTTGAGTTTAGGTCCTTTTATTTTAGGCATGCCTGGTATCCTATCACCCATCCCTGGTTCTAGTATTGATCCTAGTGTCAGACTTGGGGGCATCACAACCCCTTACCGTTCTCATAGATTTGGGAGTGGTCACATTCTGCCCTGTACTCCATTTGTGGAAGATGTTGACTCACTTCTCTCAGTCTTTACACCGATGGTCACCTTCACGGGGGTGGTAGTGGATGCGTGAATGTTGAATATACACCTTACTTTCCTTTTTATGTCCCATCGTTCACCGCATTGTTTCCTTTGGGTGCAGTTGTCATGATCATTCCTCCCTATATCCTATAGTTTGGATTCTTTATTGACTATTTTGGGTTGTTTTGGATTAAAATGGTTGTCATATAGGGTCCAGTTTTTGTACACTCTCTTTGAGGTTTCGACCCATTTGTGCCTATCATAGGTATTATGTCTGAACTGACATATAGGTTAGGATATCACATGTGCTTGCACTTATTCATTTCCTTATGACCATTCCATTTTAACCTTAGGTACGAACCCATTCCATGGTGTCATGGAACCTTCATGCTGCTTTTAGAAGTGACACTATGCGAATGGTAGATCTTTCCTATACATGGGTGCCCTAGTTAGATCCTTGCTGCATTTGGTGCCCATGTTGCGTTGCCTCCTTTAGGTTGTGGGAGTCCTTTGTATAGTATCTCCATGACTTTGAGCAAGAGCTTCATACTCCTCTTGACCTTTATGCTGGACTTTTTCCCTGGGACTCCCTTGTATATGTCAACTTTTAATTACATTATCATGAGTTTTTCCTGCCTTTTTGAGCCTTATGCCAGTTTCCCTGACTTTGATTATCAACCATATAACCCGAGCTTGTCTCATGTCTAGCTAAGAAGAGTCATTTTATATATCTTTTGCAGCTTGATTCCTGATTTTTACTAGGAGGGGACTTTCCCCTGAGTGTCGTTATCATACACATGTTTCCTTGCATTGAGCATAGGTATGTTCCACTGCTTGGAACTAGTTTGCTTTCCCCTTGACACTCGTCTCCTCCTAGTTTGTAACTATAAAGAACTTTTATTCTTTTTCAAGATTTTCAAAATATTTTAAAAAGTCCAAAAAAATAAAAATAAAAACAAAAAGCTGGACAGGAAAAGATGTTATCTTTGGCAGCAGTCGAGTCGTGTCGCCTTCGAACAAAGCACTGCATATCACATCCATTGGTTCGGTTAATAGTTTGACTTTAGGAGTTGTAATCATTTATCTGATTTTATCTCCACTGACTAGTTAAGATTCCAATCCCTATGGAGCCTATGTCGATGCCTCCTGTATCGAAGAGATGTACCAGTTTTGTATATTGAGTCTATGTTTCCTACATTCAGTCACCATTCACCTTTATGCTCTTGTTCGAAGGAAGTTGAAGCCTAAGTCGGCCATTCCTCAGTTTTCTTGACTTTGCATGTCAGCCATTCCCAATACTTGTACTGGTTCGAGCACATTATGATCGAGTCCTTCCACATTATACAGCTTTGCTGAGTACCTCATGTTGGATGATGGGGGATTCCTTAATGCCCTCCTTCCAGCAGATTTCATCCCATCAACTTAAGATCATTTATTCTGGGATAGGAGTCTAGATTCATTTGAGTGCCTTGAGACTTACAGTCATCAGTGGTAGGTTCTCTCGCCGTCGACAGTTTTGGGAATACATCAATGTCCCATGATCGATGGATTCTTTCAAGTGTTTGACCTCAACACATTTATTCACACTTGTTAGATTTCACTCTAGTATCTTGATTCCCATTTTCATTATCGATGGGTGACCTCACGTCTATTAACGGTATACATCAATGATTGATAATCAGACGATGGACTACTATGTTCAACCTCGACACCTCTATTCACATAGTAGGACATGTACTCGTAGTGGTTTGCGTAGAATAATTTCCAGATTGGTGGCATTTCATATATGCTACCTCCTTGATCATGCCAGTGTTCATGATATTTCATCTCTCGTGACTTGATTCCAGTGTATGTTAGATATCTTCATCCATTATGGAGATCTTGATCCATTGTATATCTTCATCTTTCATGGAGATCATGATCCTTTCTATATATTCATCATGGATATTCTGATCTATCTATATTGTAAGTGGTGATGAAAACACATATCATATTTTGTATCATGCCTATTCATAGCCATTGTACTCTTATGTATCTGGGATTGTTGTATGTACTTGCAGTCATATGCAGAGATATTTGTACTGTATTTTTGGATGGCTGGTTCTTCCACCTGGTTCTTCATCACTCCATTTATGGGATGGACTTATAATGTATTTCGGCCATCGCATCACCCCTCTGACCTCCAGCTAACCTCACACATTAGGGGGCATCTGTTACAGCTGATTTTACCACACATGGTAGATCACACATTTATGGCCTTCCCTGTCCCTCTGTAGACTCTTTGGAACTCGTGAACTATTTTTGTACCTTTGATGTTTCCAATATCATCCCTAAAAACATATATTATTTGCCATACGTGACTTTTAAACCCTTTCTCGCATATATACGTGGATATACCCTTTAAACCCGTGTACATCGGGATGTGTGAAAAAGGCCAAATATTTTTGGAGTTTTCATTGCTGTGGATCCAAGTCACTTGTCTCTTGGCCTTCCATATGCCTTGAGATCGCTCGGATTTGGCCTTCCATTACCCCATTGAAGCACTATATAAGGAACCCTTTGGATACATTGAAAGGGGAGGAATTGAAGAGCAATAAAACTATAGTACATTGTTGCCGAAGCTTATATTTGATTATGCATCTCTTTGTCCCCTGGAGCGCTTGGTGTTCTTCCCAAGCTTGCCTTTGCTTGTGAGCTTACTATCGAGAGATGGAGGATTGAGGTGGTGGAGGCCCAGGTGGAGGACTCAGTTTCTCCGGTTCGCAGACGTGCTATCAAAGGTTGTCATTCTTGTAATCTCTGATTTATATTAATATAAATATATTTTTCTGTCCAATGATGTGCATTTAAATGAATATTGAATCCATGGATGCTTTTAATTGTTTATACATTATTGATTATATATGCTAGAGTAGGTCTAACACCATTATATAGCATGCTTGTGTTGTTTGCTAATTGTTGAGAGAGCAAATTGTTAACACAAGAAGGATTGGAAAAGCTCAATGGGGATCTACATCAACCATTCAGAATAAGGTATGTTTCGACATCCTTTAGTGTTATATGTTTTATTTCTCTTGCATATTGGGAAGGGATTGATTTCTGCGGTTACTCTGTCTATTGTGGTACACCCCAAGCCATAGAAAGTTTTCTCCATAACAGTATATATATTCAAAACCCTTTTCCACAGATCTGGAAATGTTATTTAATAAATAAATAAATAAAAATTAAAAATCAGTTGTTCCACTATGCATATAATAAATATAGTCCTTCGGCAGGGTAAGCAGAGTAGAGTAGATCCAATAACAAAAATTAGATGGGCATATATTGCTTGTGTCATCAAATCATGAACTCTCACCAGTGCACTCTAAATTGAACCCTAAAACTTGACCCTAAAGAAAATACTTCTTTTCCTTCACATATTAAATGTAAAAAAATTGTGAAACGAATTGTACATGATTGAATTAGCTTATCAAAATGCAAATATGTGAACTGGATTTCGAGGCCATTCACAAAACTAAAATGAAAACTAACCTCAAGTTGTCATACTCTAGTATGTTCTTTTGGATTCTCATATAGCTGATAAAAACCTAGTTCCATCTTCTGGTCACTGGTGTGTGCCTTCTAAGTTTGCGATCTTGGATATATGATAAAAAAACCTAGAAAAAATGGTACTTTCCAGCTTGTTAACCAGAGATGAGCGATCATGATTCACAAGCGAGCAGGGATTGCTTTAAACAAAAATTAGGGTTGAATCTAGCTGTAAAACTGATTCAAGTCCTAAAATGCAGGAGAATTCAACTCCATCATCAATTTCGAGGAACCATACAAGGCAAAATTGTGACCAAAAACCACCATTCCTAGGAAAATTGGGGCGGATGCAATGTTGAAGAAATTTTTCGGTAGGGTGAAAGCCATTTTTAACCAATTTCCATATGATATACGACTGGGTTAACCTCTTTTCCACATTTTTTGGTAAATAAATTGTGGGATAAACTTTATTAATTAAAAAATTTGGTTTAATATAAAAAATTCGCCCACTAAATTTTCAAAACTCCTTAAAATTCACTTTTGGGGCTATAATTCGCCCATAAAATCATCTATGTATTGTATTTAAAAGTAGTTTTATTTATAGTTATATTGAGTACTTGTTGATGTATTTGTTTGTAACTTCAAAATGTATTCACTTGTATATCTTATGTATTGTACCCCAATGTTTATTCCAGGAAGTGTCTGTAATGTATTTGAGTCATGTCATGCCCCGATGTTCCTATCGGGAGATTCAATAATGTAAACAAGTCATGTAAAATCATTGTGGGTAACCCTCCTATTGATAAAGGGTTAAAGTCCCCACAGTTGTGGGGCCCTAGGGTTATTAGACTCTCCTAGAGAAGTTGGCCCTAGTGAGTTATTTATTCGGGTACACAGGGTACTCACAAAAGACCGAACACCTTCAGCAACTGCTTTACACAAATAGATCACACATCAACACACCGATGTTTGTCACATGGTTAAAACCCTCAAGAGGGAAATAGTCCATGGCCCCAGCCAAATAGCTACTTGGAGCATATTATTATGCAAAGGAAAGAAAGTTACATGAGCTTCTCATAATCAATCAACTATCCAAGGACCCTCTATGCTCTTTAAATAGAGATCATAGACCAATCGGGTGTTAAGCCATGGATCAATGGTAGGTATGATCTAAGAGAAGTTGAACCATCGGATCACTCTATGTCTAGAACATATCATGACTGTTGGATTAGAATATTTACAAATGCATACTAATGCATACTAAAGAAACACACTTCTACCTAATGGATATATTGCACAAGTTGATCTTAAATAACTCCTAAGTGTCTAAATATCCTAACATCCCCCCTTAAGAACAATTTGGGATAGGATTGAAGGATTTACAAAAGTGACACTATTAGGAGAAGGAAGGAGTCATTAGAGCCTATACCCCCTTAAGGACACATTCCTGAACTCCTAACATAGACTGAAGTTTAGAAAACTTTTCTTCTATAAGAGACTTCGTGAAGATGTCTGCAACTTGATCATTTGTAGGGCAATAGAGCACTTCAATAGCACGATCATGAACAAGATTTCTTATGAAGTGCATGTGTAGCTCAATGTGTTTGTTGTGCTGATGTATAACGTGATATTTGGAAAGCTTGATGGCACTTTGATTGTCACACCAAAGTGGAGTAGGTTGCTGCTGCTCGAATCCAAACTCTGAAAGGATCTATCGAAGCCATAAAGCTTCATGACTGGCATTAGCTACGGCTCGATATTCTTCTTCTGCTGAAGAAAGAGCAAGAGCTTGTTGTTTCTTACAAGCCCAAGTGACAGGTTCAAATCCAATACTGAAAACATAACCTGTAGTAGACTTTCGATCATCAGGATCGCCAGCCCAATCTGAATTAGTGAAACCAACCAACAAAGGTTTCCCCCTGTACTATAATGAATCCCAAACTGAATTGTACCTCGAATATATAAGTATTCTTTTTGTTGCTTTCTAGTGACTTTCATGAGGAGTTTTCCTATAACGGGAAAAATGACCAACAACAAAGGAAAGGTCAGGAAGGGAATGAGTCAAGTATAAAAGGCTACCAACAAGCTGACGATACAAGGTGGCATCTACTTCAGGGGAAGTACAAGTGGCAGAAAGTTTGACTCCAGACTGGAAGGGAGAAGGGGCTGGTTTACAATATTCCATGTGGAAGCGACGTAGTAGCTCACAAGCATACTTAGACTGGGAAAGAAATATTCATTCTTTGGTTTGCAAGACTTGGAGACCAAGAAAATAATGCAAATGTCCTACGTCTAACATTTCAAAATTTTGCTTAAGACTGGATTTCACATTGGTTATAAGTTTAGGGTCACTATCAGTAAGGATAAGTCAATCAACATAAAGAACAAGTATGATGAGATGGTTTCCTACTTTCTTGGTATAGACATTGGGGTCAGAATGGCATCTAGAAAAACTAGTGTCAAGGAGAAAGCTATCCATTTTGGCATACCAAGCGCTAGGATCTTGCTTAAGGCCATATAAGGATTTCTTAAGGAGACAGACAAGGCTAGAGTTATCCTAAACATATCTAGGAGGTTTTTCCATTTAAGTCTCCTCCTATAAATCACCATGTAAAAGGGAAGACTTGACATCCATTTGATGGACTTCCCAGTTATGTAAGGCTGCAAAGAACAAGGTGGATGGAAATCATTTTTGCGACAGGAGCAAAGGTTTCATTGTAGTCAATCCCTTCAACTTGGGGAAAACCTTTGGAAACTAATCTTGCCTTAATTCTTTCAACACTTCCATCTGATGCATACTTAGTTCTGTAGAGCCATTTACTTCTGACAAGTTTTCTTCCTTTTGGAAGAGGAACAATATCCCAAGCATCGTTCAGCATTAAGGAACAATATTCTTCATCCATAGCTGCATCCCAATTTGGATTTCCTTACGCTTCTGCAAAAGTTTCTGCATCATGATTCTCAAAAACTTGAGCCAAAAGAGAAGAGGCTCAATGAAACTGAGAATGTGTTCAACGTTGATCTCTAGGATCACCAGCAAGATCACCAACTGCTTCACATGTTGAATGGACCCATCAAGGAAGTATTGGTGCTGGTGCAATTTGAGGAACATGAGTAGGCAGAGGTGGATTTTCATCCTCACTATCATTATCAGAAACTGGAGTTGGAAACCTGTCAAGGAAGCTAGAAGAAGAAGAAGAAGAAGGTACAATCGCCGAATCAGGATCGCAAGCGAAAGATGGCACACTCACCAAGTTAGGCTCGCAGGCCAAGAGATTTTCATCAAATTTAACATCTCTTCTAATGATTATATCATGATAATGTGGCTGAAGAAGTCTATAACCTTTTACATCTTTAGAATATCCAACAAATATGCACTTTTCACTTTTAGGCTGCAATGCTTTCCATTTTTCATCCGGAATGTGAGCCCATGCTTCACAACCAAACACACAGAAGGTACTTACATCTGGTTTAATTTTAACCCATGCTTCTTTCGGTGTTATACCTTGTAAAACTTTAGTGGGTGTACGATTAACTATGTAATTTGCACAATTTATGGCCTCAGCCCAATATTGAAGACTTAGTCGCTTAGATTGGATCATACAATTAGCCATTTATTTTAAAGTGTGGTTCTTTCGTTCATCTACACCATTTTGTTGTGGTGTATATGGAACAGTGTGTTGTTGTTGGATTCCTTGTTTACTGCAAAAAGCAGTGAACTTGTTGTTAACATATTCTCCTCCATTATCATATCTTAACTTAATAATTTGATGACCAGATTGTTTTTCAACAAGGGCCTTGTAGGCCAAGAACATGTTAAATACTTCGCTCTTAAGTTTTAGGAAGTAAACCCAAGTGCGTCTGGAGTAGTAATCATTGAAAGTTGAGAAATATTTGAAACCAGAAAAGGAAGCAAATGGAAGAGGGCCACACAAGTCACTATGCACAAGCTCCAAGGGTATCGAGGCATGCCAAGAGACATGTTTGTCAAAACTATCTTGATGATGTTTTTTGAGTACACAATTGGAACAAACACCATCCTTGCAAGATACCAGTGGAAGACCACTCACCATATTGTCTTTACATAGTTGTTGCAATGAGCGATAATTTAAGTGACCAAATCGCTCATGCCAAAGTTTGCTCAAGTTACCACTATGAGCAACAAAAACT
>LPNX010807484.1:416760-470985 GCA_001517045.1 Pseudotsuga menziesii
AAGTTACATGAGCTTCTCATAATTGATCAACTAGCCAAGGACCCTCTATGCTCTTTAAAAATATATCATAGACCAATCGGGTGTTAATCCACGGATCAATGGTAGGTATCATCTAAGAGAAGTTGAACCGTCGGATCACTCTATGTCTAGAACATATCATGACCATTGGATTAGAATATTTACAAATGCATACTAATGCATACTAAAGAAACACACTTTTACCTAACGGATATATTACACAAGTTGATCTTAACTAATTCCTAAGTGTCTAAATATCCTAACATTATTGTCAAGTTGGGAATTAGTATAAATAGAGAGTGAGCCTCTCTATTTATCACACATTCACTCATACTCAGTTGCAGTGCATAACTGAGAGAGAAGAAGTTGCTGGGACAAGAGAGAGAGAGACTACTGCTGTCAGGAGATCATCTTACTATATTTGGGGTTTTTCTTTTGGTGTTGATTCTATCTTTGAGGAAGTTGCGGGGTTTTCTCCTTTATGGTTTCCCTAAGGAAAAACTTTTTGCTCATTGTCTCTTATGTTTGATTGATGTGCTTGTTGTTCTCTCAGTTAAAGATCCTAAGATAATGCTAGATTGAATGATAGAAATCTAACATGGTATAAGAGCTAACCTGAGAAGAAGCGATTGTGCAGCTATGGAAACTAGGGCTTCCTACTTTTTGGATCTCTCTCCATAGATTTTCAGCAAAAGAAGGTTGGGTTGACTCTCCTCTCTAGGGCGCATCTTTCTGTTGAAGCAGAATCTGATTATGAGCATTTTTAGTGTTTTACTCGACACTATTGCTGGAAATTAAGGCTTTCCATAGAAGTGGAATTTTTTAGTGAGCCTAGGCCTAGATTGATCTCCTACTAAACTCAAAGTTTAGCTATCAGGATCAAAGTTTTTGGTTGGGCAGAACTCCGGGAAAGTTAAACCCTAATCTGCTCCTGAACCAGCTCTATAGAAATTCAGCTCCAGATCTAGTTCCGACATCTTGACCTAGTAAGATCTAAATCTTTTTCATTTCCATTTGAGGTTCTCTCTTAAGATGTCTCATCACACCAAGCTTGATGAAAAGCTTGAGGGAGATGATAACTTCCGAGCCTGCAAGTATAGGATCTCCCTGGTCCTGGAAGAAAATGAGTTGGACTCTTACATCAATGAAGAGGTTCAAGTTCTAGAGGTAGATGAGGCTAAGGCCTTACGCAAGAAGAAATTGGTCATGGATAAGAGGATTATTGCTGATTCAATCAAGGATCACCTCATACCATAGGTGTCCTTTCTAAATACACCTAAATCTATGTTTAATGCCCTAACCAAATTGTTTGAAGGAAAGAACATAAGCCGGAAGATGACTCTGAGAAAGCAATTGAAGATTGTAAAGATCCAAAATGTGGAAACCATCCAGTCTTACTTTACAAGGGTCTCTTAGATCAAGGAACAACTTGAAGCGATGGATGAAGAAGTAGAGAATGCAGAAATTGTGATGACCACCTTGAATGGTCTCCTTAGGACATGGGACTCTTTCATTCAAGGGATCTGTGCCAGAAATAAGCTAGTCAAGTTTAGCATACTATGGGAAGAATGCTCACAAGAATAAGCTCGAATAGCAGCTCGAGAAGAAAAGATGGCAAGTGAAGATCAAGCTCTCACATTAAAATACAAGAAGAGCAAAACAAATCATTACCAAGGTAAGAATTTTCATCCTAGAAGATCCAAAAAGAACCTACCTAAATTTAGATGCTTTACATGTGATGAAAAAGGACACTATGCTAGAGATTGTGCTAAGAACAAAAATGGATCTCTCAAGAAGAAAGGGAACAAGAGAAGACATCATGCTCATGCCGCAAAAGATGGTGAACCTTCCACAAAGAGAATTAAGCAAGAAAGTGATGATTCTTCAAGTGATGAAGAATATGTTTTCATTTTTGCTCTCACGGGAAACATCACACATGGAAGCAATGATTGGCTTATAGACAGTGGGGATTCCAAACATATGACAAGATTCAAATAATCCTTTTTGAAACTATCAGAACATGAATCACCCCACAAGGTGAAACTTGGATATGACTACCAGTATCTAATAAAAGGTAGTGGGGAATCCTCCTATAAGCTAGACTCTGGAAAGTCTACGAAGATGAAGGATGTCTTGTTTGCACCAGGACTAAAGAAGAACCTCCTCTCCATATCTACATTAGATGCAAAAGGCATGAGGGTTGCATTTGTAGATGGCCAAAGGGAAAGACTATTGATGATGTAGTAGTGATTGGGGAACAAGAAGGAGGTCTATACAAATTAAAGGGCCATCCAGAACAAGCCTTGGTCCATGACTCAGTATAGCCAAATGAGCTTTGGCATAGAAGGCTTGCACATGTGCACTACAGAGCACTACCACTTGTGAGCAAAGCTGTTGAAGGACTTCCATAAATTCAGACAAAACATGACTGTGTCTGCAAAGGATGTGCAAAAGGAAAGAATACAAAGAATACATTTCCAAGTAGCAAGAGCAAGGCAAAAGGAATCTTGGAAATCATCCACTCTGATGTATGCGGTCCAATGTCATCCAGTTCATCAAGTGAGTATGTATACTATGTTTCTTTTATTGATGATTTTTCTAGGAAGACATGGATATACTTCTTAAAGAACAAATATGAAGTATTCAGCAAGTTCAAGGAATTCAAAGCCTTGATCGAGAACCACACAGAAAAGAAGATCAAGACCTTTCGATCAAATAATGGTGAATAATTCACATCAAATGAATTCAAAGAATTATGCAAAGATTCAGGGATTAAGAGGGAGTTAACCACTCCATATAATCCACAACAGAATGGGGTTGCAGAAAGGAAGAATAGAACGATCATAAAAGTTTCAAGGGCCATGCTTCATGATTAAGATATTTCCATGCATCTATGGGCAAAAGCTGCCAGAACAATGGTGTATGTATAGAACCGTACTCCGCATAGAGTACTAGAGAACAAGACACCTGAAGAAGTATTTTCCGGCAAGAAACCAAAAGTCAGCCATCTCAAAATATTCAGTTGTCCAATGTACATACACACTCCGAAAGAAAAGAGGACAAAGTTAGATCCTTCAAGAAGGAAGGGTATATTTGTGGGATACTCTAAAAGCTCGAAGGCTTATAGAATATACTTACCAGGATTCAAGAAGAAGATCAAGAAATAGAAGAACCTCAAGAACCTATAGATCCACCTTAGGAGAAGAGTCCTCACAAGAGGAAACCTGCTTGGGTACGAGAAGCTATCCAAGGTGAAGAAATATATGAGGCTCCAAAAGAAAATCACAGAGAAAGGAAAAGAACCAGGTCCTACTCTGGTTATGTAGCCTTATTATGTGACTTCATCGATAAAGAACCTTCCAACTATGAAGTAGCGACATAAAGGAAAGAATGGAAGGATGCTCTGATTGAAGAGTATCAATCGATCATGAAGAATGATGTATGGGATATTGTCCCAAGACCAGAAGGGAAGTCTGTTGTAACTTCCAAATGGATCTACAAGGTCAAGCATGTTGTAGATGGAAACATAGAGAAATATAAAGCAAGATTTGTGGCTTGTGGCTTCTCCCAGAATGAAGGAATAGATTACGAAGAAAATTTTGCACCTGTAGCCAGATACACTTCCATCAAATTAGTACTTGCTCTGGTTGTAGTGATGAAATGGAAGATACACCAGATGGATGTCAAGACTACTTTCTCGAATGGTGTAGTGGAAGAGGAAGCGTATGTGGAGTAGCCACTCGGTTTTGAGACACATGATAGGGAGACTCATGTGTGTAAATTGAGGAAAGCCCTGTACGATTTGAAACAGGCACCCAGGACATGGTACGACAAAATTGATAGCTTTCTATCCAGTATGGGCTTTACCAAAAGTAAAGTAGATTCCAACCTTTACTACAAGGTTGAAGATGGTAACCCAATGATACTCCTACTATATGTAGATGATCTGTTTGTAACAGGAATGGATGGGTTGATTGCTGATACGAAGAGAAATCTTGCTATTGAGTTTGAAATTAAAGACTTGGGTATGATGCACTATTTTCTAGGCATGGAGGTGTGGCAGAATGTATATGGAATCTCCCTCACAAAAGGGAAGTATGCAGTAGAGATCCTGAAGAGATTCGGGATGATGGACTTCAAGGCCATGACCACACCTATGGCATCGAACCTGGAGCTATTGAATGATTCTTCATCCGATTCGGTTGATGCCACGATGTATCGTCAGATGATTGGGTCATTGATGTACCTGATGAATACAAGACCAAATATTTGCTTTGTTGTGAACTCCTTGAGCCAGTTCTTGACAGATCTGAGACATGTTCACTTGATTGCTACAAAGCATATTTTGAGGTACCTATAGGGTATAGTTGATTATGGGCTCAAGTATAAGGCTGATCAGAAGATCAACCTGGAAGATTATGTTGATTCAGATTGGGTAGGAAGTGCCATCGATAGAAAGAGCACTTCAGGGTGCTGCTTCAGTATGGGATCAGGTGTGATCTCTTGGTTTAGCAGGAAATGGTCTTGCATTGCACTAAGTACAGCTGAAGCAGAGTATGTCATAGCTTGTTCAACTAGTTGTGAGGCAGTATGGCTGAAGAAGCTATTGTCTGATTTATTTGAACTCCAATTGGATGCTACTTGTATATATTGCGACAACCAAAGGTGTGTGAAGTTGTCTGAGAACCCGGTGTTCCATGACAATTCAAAGCATATCGAGATCAAATATCACTATATCAGGGATATGGTGTAGAGAGGACCAATGAAACTCTATTATGTTGCAATGGATGAACAGATAGCTGATGTGTTGAATAAGCCATTGGTCAGAGTGAAGTTTGAGTACTTCAGGGAGAAACTTGGTGTTCTCCAGATCGAGGTTCCCTCCAAGGGGAAGTGATGAGTTCATGAGCCATTCTGACATGGTGAGAGGATTGGTTCCTTCCATGGTTAGATGTAAGTGCTGATCCATTCTAAGGTGACTGTGGGATGTGTTCCCACATGATCAGATATAAGTGCTAAAGGCCATTCTTTGGGAGAATGGAGGCACCTGGTTAGTTACCAGGAATTTCAGTCTGGGATTGAAGCTCAGCTTAAGTGCTGAGAGGAAATTCTCTGGGAGAATGGAAGCACCTGGTCAGTTACCAGGAATTTCATTCTAGGACTAAAGCTCAGCTTAAGTGCCGAGAGGCCATTCTCTAGGAGAATGGAGGCACCTAGTCAGTTACTAGGAATTTCAGTCTGGGACTGAGAGCCATTCTGATGTGTTCATTCCACATGATCAGATATAAGTGCAGAGCCCTTCTGACATGGTTGATGTGTTCATCCCATGGTCAGATATAAGTGTTGATCCCTTCTTACATGGTTGATGTGTTCATCCCATGGTAAGATATAAGTGTTGAGCCTTCTTACATGGTTGATGTGTTCATCCCATGGTAAGATATAAGTGGTGGTCCTTTCTAACATGGTTGATGTGTTCATCCCATGGTAAGATGGGAGTCCTGGGACTTTCTGATATGGTTGATGTGTTGATCCCATGGTCAGATGTGAGTGTTGGGCATGCCTTTCTGACATGGTCGATGTGTTCATCCCATGGTCAGATATAAGTGCTGGACGGGCCTTTTTTACTGGGTCAGATATAAGTGCTAAAGAAGATGAAGAACTACTTAGAGGCTAGGCCTACAACCAGCATGAGAAAGGGATGGCTCTGTAGAAATCCCTATGACTAGTGATGATCCAACAATGATGATCTAGTGACGATCCAAATCCAGTGATGATCCAAATCCAGTCATGATGATCTAGTAATGATCCAAATCGAGTGATGATACAGATCCAGTGATGAAGATGACTTGAAGATGAACATGACTTGAATATGAAGATGACTAAAAGATGAACATGACTTGAATATGAAGATGACTAGAATATGAAGATAATCTAGATGATATAGAGAAGAAGACTTGTGCTAATAAATTGTGTCGAGCGAATACCTTCCTAGTTAAGAGGGAGTGTTGATCTATTTGTAACTTTGAATGTATTTGCTTGTATATCTTATGTATTGTACCCCGATGTTTATTCCACGAAGTGTTTGTAATGTATTTGATTCATTTCATGCCCCGATGTTCCTATAAGGAGATTCAATAATGTAAACAATTCATGTAAAGTCATTGTGGGTAACCCTCCTATTGATCAAGGGTTAAAGTCCTCGCAGTTGTGGGGCCCTAGGGTTATTAGACTCTCCTAGAGAAGTCGGCACTAGTGAGTTATTGTCAAGTCAAGAATTAGTATAAATAGAGAGTGATCCTCTCTATTTATCACACATTCACTCACACTCAGTTGCAGCTCATAACTGAGAGAGAAGAAGTTGTTGGGACAAGAGAGAGAGAGACTATTGTTGTCGGGAGATCATCTTATTATTTTTGGGGTTTTTCTTTTGGTGCTGATTCTATCTCTGAGGAAGTTGCGGGGTTTTTTCCTTTATGGTTTCCTCGAGGAAAAACTTTGTGTTCATTGTATCTTATGTTTGATTGTTGTGCTTATTATTCTCTCAGTTAAAGATCCTAAGATAATGCTAGCTTGAATGATAAAAATCTAACAGTACTTTTACTTCTAGTTATATCACAGAGTTTATTTTATTAATTTTATTTATACATATCTTTTTTATTTAATTTAACCATAGATTGTAGTGTAATACGTGAGTTGTAAATATACCTTCCCTACAAAATGATAAACACATATTATTTTATTGTGTATCTTAGGAGGCCTATTTTAGACCTCAAAATTCCCCTAATGCGGAAAAAAAATAATATCCGACTTCATGCATTCCATACATCTTTGGAATGCTAAGAATTTTGGGAGGCCCCCCATTCCCCTGATGTTTAGGGAGAGACAAATCATTGTTTAACTCTAGCAAGGGCTTTGGCTTCTTTAAGAGCCCCAGGATCTGAGGATACTAAATTATTAGTTGCAATGACTTTTGGAGGAGAGGATTGATCAGTAGGATGAGAAGAAGATTTGTTCTTTCTAGCGCTCCTAGTTTTGATTGGGGGGAATCCTAAGAAAGCCCACACTTTAAGGCACCCTTCAGGATGCACTTGGAAGATTTTCTTGGTTGTTGGGATGAGAGAGGAGACACCTGGCATTTAGGACAACCTACATTAGAGTCATTAATTTTATTTTTTCATATGTAACACTACACCAAAATATTCTTTAGGGTTTCATTGGAGAGTGTAAGATGGTAAGGGAGCGAGGGCTAGGAAGTGAGTGAACTTCATCAGATATATGTTCTTGAATGTCTACAAACCCCAAACTATCCTAGAGTCCAAAACCCCCATCCCCATATCAGGAGTAATTAAGGTTTTAGTATTTTTTGGTTGACTAAGGATTTCTTGGGCCGCCTTTGAATTTGGCACCCCATTTGTATTAGATGGAAGTGCATCACAAGCCCCATTAGGGACAGAGGCACAAACTGTATTTAAGATTGTATCCAAAACCTCTTTAAATGAATCAGTAATAGCGGGTCAACCATTTCCTTGAGTACAAATACTAACACTAATAAAGAAAAAGGGACCTCCACCAATGGAGGATGCACCCATCGAGGCCCATTTTGATTCCAATCATAAGACATAATCAAATTCCTAAGTATGTAAAGAAGATCCAAAGGTAGCGTTTGATTTA
The DNA here is from genome assembly GCA_001517045.1 of Pseudotsuga menziesii. NCBI lineage: Eukaryota > Viridiplantae > Streptophyta > Pinopsida > Pinales > Pinaceae > Pseudotsuga > Pseudotsuga menziesii. Next base: position 424,450 of record LPNX010807484.1, read on the forward strand.
TTCAGCTTACCAATATAGGTTTGGTTCACCAGTAGAGAGTATTTTGGAGAATCACATTCTTGTGCCACGACTCCTAGCTCTTCTCTGTCACTGCTTTCTTCAAAGGACTAGGAAACAATATCACCCCGGAAGTCCTTTTATGAGTCTGGTCTTAAAGAAGAGAAACATTGTTTCCAAATATGACCCAAGACCTTGGACTTGGAAGAATGGAAGGGAATTCCCTAGTAATCAAGGGTTTGCAGAAACTTCCAACCTCTCCATGCAATTTCCATCTTTTCTAATAAACCCTTTGACATATCAACTTCCACCAACATATGACTAGTGCGCTTGTCCACCCCATTTAGGATCTTTTCTTTCACATGAAAGAACCAACCTAAGTAGTTTCCAATCGATTCAAAAGCCTCTCTATACCATAGCACAAATGGAAACCTCGACAAAAGAACCCACAAATGTCTAAATTTAATACCTTAGTTACAATATCGAAGCCATAATGAAACCTTTTTCACATCAAGCTTCCATTACCTTTCATCTAGGTTCTTTCTACAATATAAGAAGCGTGTTCCTCCATCCTGAACACAAATCCATTCCAAACCTTCTCAAAGATGGAAAAGGTAGGTTTACACCCAATAACTGGATCCCAAACAGTTGTTGCCCATTCTTTTATATCTTTGGATTTCATTGTTCTAATATCCCAATTTTGACCTTATTGCATTAAAATTGTACATGATGTAAATATCATTATTAAATCATGGTGAGGAGCTCAAGGCCAAGGCCCCACCATTGATTTAGCGTTTTATGTATTGACAATTGAAATTGATGCCTATGGTTCTCATGCTAGCCAAGCATGATATAAATTGATACATCATGTGAATATGTAGTTTAATAAAATACCCGCAACTAGCTATGCAATGCAACAAGAGATGGAGGCGTGCTTTTCACAAGGAATAGGGAGGGAAATTATTCAAACCCTTGATCCACTAGTGTTAAGCCAAATGTCACATGAGAGAACCCATAAACTCTCAACTACCCATTTTGTCTTATGCACCCAATCATTTAATTCTTCCAAGAGTTGGTCGGGGCAGTTAATGCATTGGGAATGGAGAGGTATGGCAGTCAATTTCGTGTATGGGCAAGCCATCAATCTAGGAAATTGTATTTTTTCTTATGGGGAAATAAAACACCCAGAAATGTGTGCCCAATCCATTCTTCACCTACGATTTTCACTTCCTCACGCAGCTGGAGCTAGTTGGGGCATTTACTTCACGATTTTTTGCATCTTCCTTCATTTTTACATGGCTATAAATCCATTTTTTTGTTGCACAATGGATGGGAAGGAGCGATTCATGATTTGGGTGTTTATGGAGGTCATTTATGCCCATGTAAGGCCCATAAACGTTTTTTGAAATCGAATTTGCTCTCCCAATGTTGATTCCCCTTCTACCATTTCGTTTTTGGTTTCCCATGACTTTTGAGACTAATGGAAGACCCATTTTGGGCATCCCACAACCAAAACGTTTTTCTTCATACCCAGCACTTGTGTTTTGTTGTTATGTGCATCCTTGTTTTGGTATGAACTGTAAGTGAGAATCAAGAGTGGAAAGGACCAGAATTGGATTGATAAACCTAGTGAAGAAAGGAACCTCAAAAAATATAAAAAGGGGTTGGACACTCTTTTATGCACACCTTGGAGAACACTAGAATGGAAGGTATGGCATGAGGGAATGTGTAGCAGTGAAGGGAGTACTTTCTTGTGTCGGGTGTGTAGGTATTTTGGAGGCCAAGCTAAATAGATATTGTAGAGGTGTCCATAGCTTTGTGTTTGAGCTCACTAGCTTAGCAATTCTTCCTTTCCACTGCCTTAGTAGCCTGATAAACCCAATTGTGGATTGGCTTGACCGAACTTTGGTGTGTATTTGGCTATGTGTGAGCCTGTTGTTCCCTTATTCCTTGTAGAAATCATGCCTAGCTCAAGGTGGCAATTGTGTTGAGAGATCGATGAGAACAACTGGCCTATGGTTGGCTGGAACGTTGCACCAACATAGCTAGCTGCTCGAGGTAGCTCATTTTCAAGATAAGTAATATTTTGTATTAACTCTACAATGTATTTGTTTTAAGAATTATTATGAATGCATTGAATGCTTTACTTCCATTGTATTTTCTTGCATTATACATCTGCATATGTCTTTTTACTTTCAATGCATTTGCTTATGTTCATGGGGCTAGATGTTGGGTTATGGCTTAGCCCCGGAACACGCTCGAAGAAGAACGTGCTCAGTATACTTCCAAAACTATCTGTCACCGTTACCATGGAAAGAAATCAGCTGGCTTAGCCCCAGAACATGCTCGAAGAAGAACGTGCTCAGTATGCTGTCGAAACTGAAGTTTTGTACCCTTCCTATCTTGCAGTCACTGAGCTGTTGCTTCATGTTACTCAACAATGTAGTACTCCAATCATAAATTGTGGGTCTCATGCACTCCACTGCATAGAACATCAATGGCCACAAGGCCTGGTGGAGTGAGGCTGTCCCTTCTATCTTACCGAGTGCAATTAGTATGGCCTTCAGATTGATGGCTTGCCCATACACAAAATTGACTGCCATACCTCTTCATTCCTAATGCATTAACTGCCCCGACCAAATATTGGAAGAATTAAATGATTGGGTGCATGAGACAAGCTCGGGCTATATGGTTAATACTCAAAGTCAGGGAAGCCAGCATAAGTCTCAATGAGGCAGACAAAGCTCATGATAATGCAATTACAACTTGACATAAGGGAGTCTTGAGGAAACAGGCCAGCAAAAGATCAAGAGGAGTATGAGGCTCTTGCGAAATGACATAGCGATACTATACAATGGACTCCCACACCCTAAAGGACAAACTTTCAGCATGGGCACCAAATACAAACAAGGAGCTAACTAGGGCACCCATGTAAGGTCAAACTCTACCATTCACATCATGTCACTTCTAAAACAACAAGAAGGTTCCGTGACAAGACAAAATGGGTTTGTACCTAAGGTTATAATGAAATAGTCATAAGGTCATGCAAAATGCAAACGGATGTGAAACCTAACCTATATGCCAGTTTAAACATCATACCTAAAATTAGCACGAATGGGTCAAAACAACGGTTGAAACAACACTCAAAATTGTCTCCTACATCATTATATTAGTCAAAAACGGTCCAAAAGGGTCAGAAACGGTTCAAAACTATAGAAAGGGGGTAAATTTTTTTTTAAAATTTCAAAAATTTCTATAAATAGTAAAAAATTCAAAAATTATATATCATTTGAAAATTTTACCCAATTGAGGTCAGAACTTCAAATGCGAATTTTGGGAGTTTCGTCCGGTGAAATTTGACACCGTTTTTTCCAGGTAGCTTCCCATGCCCTACTCTTCCATTTGCATGTAAATTTTTCTAATTTCCATGGTCAAAATCAATTTCTAGGCCAGTCTAAGATGGTTGATTTGGCCCACACAAAAATCGAGGATTTTTCTACATATAGGGCTGGCTATATGTAGAAAAATGGCCCAAAGTCACGTACATATGTGGCTGTTTTGCAAACAGTTGCATATGCGGCCGTGTTTAAGGTTTTTTAAGACAAATATTGACCAAAAATTAAATTGAATGAGTAGGATGGTTCTAGAATGGAGGGAGAGAGAACACGAGGATGTAGAAGAAGTTGTACGGGTTGATCTAATGGCTCAACAAGCTCTTCGTCCATGTGGGCTATACAAGTTTTGGTGTCTTGGAAGCCTGACGGCCAAATCAAGACTGCTGCAGATGCTAGTAGACTACTGGGATCCTGACTCATAGTCCTTTCAAATTGATGGGATGTCCCTCAAGATTGAGGTGGAGGACATATACTTCATTATAGGATGGTCCCGACGGGGAGAGGTGGTGAACCTACGCTCTCACGGGCCTGGAGGTGGTCTCACCATAGATGAGTACATAATGGTATACTATTTTTCAGACATAGAAAAGGTTGGGAGTCAGATCCCAACAAACTCCATACAAGTAATAGGCATAAAGGCCATACTACTGGCACTCGACAAGATAGAAGGGATAGCCTCACTCCACCAGGCCTTGCGGCCATTGATGTTCTATGCAGTGGAGTGCATGACACCCACAGCTTATGATTGGAGTACTACACTATTGAGTAACATGAAGCAACAGCTCAGCAACTGCAAGATAGGAAGGGTACAAAACTTCAATTTCGGCAGTATACTGAGCACGTTCTTCTTCAAGCATGTTTCGGGGCTAAGCCAGCTGATTTCTTTCCATGATGACTGAAGAGTCACCAAATACCTTGAGTGTGAGAATCCCCATCATTTGGGTTGTATGTAGAAGAGCCCAAAGCCCTACCAATTCTGCTTTAGTGTTGGTGCAATTTCCCACCCCTAAAGCAAACTCGAAGGAATGTGACTCATTCAAGAACAGGTAGAAACCAACTCCTCCAACATTTTTTGCAAATGCCCCATCAAAAAATCCACAGGGATAGACAAGAACAGGGCCAGGGCCCAAGGCTCTTGATTTTTTTTTCTCATTTATAGGAGGACAATACATATGCTAGGAGTATGCAATTTGTTGGATCAAGCTTAATATAGACAGCTCTTTCCCTTCAAAAATAATGATGTTTCTTGCTTTCCATATAGCCTACATGGTGTGAAAGGGAAGATAGTAGCATGCTGAGTGCTTAGAAAAGCTAATAGTCCAATTTTCCAGAAACGTGGAGAGATTATCAGACTGGAAGGAAGGTACGATATGGTGCTGATCGCTTAGGAAAGAGAGTACACTCTTCCAAACAGAGCAATGAAAAAATAAATGCCGAACATTGTCTTCATCCGCACTGCAGAGTGCACAAATAGCAGGCCCGGTCTAGCCTCTTTTTTGGATATTATCCCAAGTGAGTAACTTGTTCATCAAAGCCAGCCAAACAAAACAACTAATTTTCTTAGGCAGAGTGCCAGACCAGATGAGAGCAAGTAGTCTGCTACCAGCCGGGGGCGATAACAATTGGACAATGCTATCATATACCAAGTTTGCAGATATAGAACCATCAAACTTATTGTGTGCCCAAATCAAAGAATCAGACTGTGTATTGAGTCGAATACTACCAAATTCCAGACCCTTCATAAAAGAATCCCAAGCAATTTTCCAATCCCCAACAACGCAAATATCCTCAGCCGCCGTGTACCAATAATGGGGTATACCCAGAAGGGTATTATGTGCATGAGAGAGGGTGGTAATATCCATATCCTATAAGAAATCTTGAAACCCAGCTGGAAGTGAGTGCGAGTTTGATGCACTAATGATAGGATCAATGCCTATAAGGACATCATGTCCATTGCCCACCTTCCAAGATAGGCTTGTACCAAGCCAAGGGAGGGTTAGCAGGAACCCCTTCCAGATAACAGAAACACCTCGAGAGTCGAAGTTTTTAATTCTGAGCCAAGCCCCTACCGAGTGATTCTTCAAATATTTGCTGATAAGAACATGATGCCATAATCCATCATTCTGAAGAACCATCCAAAAATTATTTAATCTTAATGCAATGTTGAACCAATGCAAATTCTTGATGCCCCATCCCCCATTCTCTTTTGGCTAGGAGAGTTGCTTCCAATTGGATAGATAATACCTGTGTTTGTTTCCTGTAGAGCCCCATAAAAAGGCAAAAGTTAAAATTCTGAGTTTATTTAAAACAGAAACTATAATGGGGGCAAGTCCCAACCAATAGACCAGGATACTAGAAAACACATCTTGCACGAGGGTCAGATGGCCACCAAGAGAGAGAAGCTTATGAGACCAGTGAAATATTCTATTTTCAAATGTCTAAATCAACCAGTTCTAGTCGTTGACCTTATACCCCAGAGGCTTGAGATAATAGCCAGGGTACTTAAAACCAAATACAATAGGATCCATTTTGTAGGGTAGAACCCAAGCAATGTCAATATAGATATCAACATCCATATTGTTGTAGAGAAAGCACGATTTGTCCAAACTAATGCACATCCCAGAATCCTTACAGAAAGTACTTAAAATAACTTTGAAAGCAATCCATTCAGTTAAGGTGCCAGTGCCTAGCAGGATCGCATCATCCACAAAGAGGAGATGTGTAAGGGCAAGAGTAGAAGAGATTTTAATACCTTTGATGAGACCATGATCCCTTGCATCTGCGATCAAGAGGCTGAGCCCTTCAATAACAAGTATGAAGAGCAAGGAGGATATGGGACAGCCTTGTCTAATACCTCTAGAGGCATTAAAGAGATTCGAGGGAGTACCATTGATAAGGACAATGAATTTTTCTGAAGTGAGGCGTCCCATTATCCATTTAACACCCAGGAGAGGTACCCCAATCTGAATCAGAATGAGACGAATGTAGGACCAGTTTACTCTATCGAAAGCCTTCACAAAATCCAATTTAAGGATGAGAGCACTAGTATTCTTGGTTTTCACAGTGTGGAGAGTCTCTTGTACTATGCCAATAGGTTCAACAATCTGTCTATTTTTTAGAAAATGATACTGTTCTTTGGATATATGGGAGTCCAAAAAATGCTTAAGCCTAATAGCAATAACCTTCGAAATCATTTTGTATAACAGATTGCATAAGGAGATAGGCCTAAAATCAGCGAAGGTTAAAGGCTTTTCCTTTTCAGGGATCAATCCAAGGAATGTAGAATTCAAAGAGGGAGGAATACAACCCAAAACCCTAGAACAATCAATAACAAACAATAAATCATTACCCAGTAAGTCAAAGAAGTGTAGGTAAAATTCGGCAGGCCAACCATCAGGACCGATACTCCTGTCTTTTTTGAAAGAGTGTAAGGCACTTTCGACTTTAGACAGTGTAACAGGGTGAATGAGACAAGGGGCTTCCTCATGAGAGATCATATTCGGGCAAAGCATGACAACCCTGAGCTGTTCAAGCAAGCAGGTATGCTTGTCATCACTGAAAATATGGGCAAAATGACTCTGTCCCATCTCCTTTAGAGCAGTCTCATCCTCAATGTTGTTTTCATCATCATCCAAAAGAGACCAAATAGTATTTTGATTCCTTCTTCCAGAATCCAGTGCATGAAAAAACTTGGTGTTTGAATCACCATAAAGTGCCCACTTAGTACGGATTTTTAGTTGCCAAGTCAAAAGGATGTGATCCAACAGTTTCTTTTTTTTGGTTTTAAGCAGAGACAGAGACAACTATTTCTCATGGGAGAGAATACCAGAGGCTGAGCCAGAGAGAATTGTGTTGATATCCATATCCAACCTATGAGACTCAGACTCCATAAAGTGTGTTTTTCCCTTATCTAGTCTTTGACTTCCTTCTTCAGGGAATGGATTTTGTGGGTAAGGAGGTCCAAATTAGTACCAGAAGAAGGAGGAGTCAGCCCAGGCCATCTCTTGGAGACCTAGGAAATAAAATCTAGATCATTAAGCCAAGATCTATTAAATTTGAAAGGGAAATTACAAGACCCCATCGACTTATTCTACTCAAAGAAAATCGGATAGTGGTTAGAAATATCAACATGGTGAGTCCACACACGGTGAACCATGAGGAAAGGGATCAAAGAAGATGCTATTAAGAAGCAGTCTAATCTTTTTCTAATCCCTTCATCACCTACCCTGTCATTTCTCCAAGTGGGGCTAGCACTGGGAGGAGAAAGATCCACAAGTCCCACAGAGTCAAAAAGGAGTTTGAAATGCGAAGTGAGTGGGTCTAAGACAACCCTCTTCCCCCAAGTCTCAGAAGCTCTCATGGTTAAGTTAAGGTCCCCCCCCAAAAAAAATCACGTTTGGAGTATTGAGAAGTCCCTTCCTATGAACCCTCTCCCATAAAATATCCTTATTCTAGTATGGGCCATAGCAATTGAGAATGTCTAAGGGAGAATTCATACCATGAAAGTTGGCCTTGACTAGGATACTGGCAATAGTCTCAAAAGCTCGACATCTAACCCTATGAGGGTTCCAAGCTGTCAGTAACCCATCTGAGAGGCTAGATGCACTAATGGCATAGAATTCCCAGCTGGGTAAGAGCTTAGATAAAGAAAGGAGAGCGGGATAGGTGTTGCACATAGTCTCCTGTAAGAGTATTATGTCCGAACGAATCAAAAGGAAAAGAGAATGGAGGCTGCTTTATTTGGTCTTACCTCTTAGACCTCTGACATTTAGTGAAAGGATCATCATTAGGGAACAATAGGGAGAGGATGTGATGCTCTAAGACCCCGAGGAGTGAACCCTCTTGCAGCATATTTGATGTAAACTGAGAGGGGGATATAAGGAGGAGAGGATGTGGAGAGATCCCCAGACTGACCCTTCTTTTCCTTCTTTTTTTTCCTGACTGTCACATTTTCGAAACGAATGGAGTTAAGGTGGAGAGTGGAAGGGGAGGTGGGGTTAGTGGATGAGAAAATCAACAGAGACTTTTGGAGAGAGGGATCAGAGAAGGAGGGGGAGGTAGTAGGGCTACGAGGAGAGGGAGGGAGTGAGGGAGATGAGGTGGATGAAGGGAGTGGAGGAAAATCCACAAGTGAAGAGAAAGAAGGCACAAAAGGGAAAGAGGTAGAGTTCAGGGTGGTGGGAGAAGGTATACTGAGTGTAGGCACTCGAGGACCAACGACAGAGGGGAAAGAGGGTTCAACAGAGGAGACCAAAGGAGGGGAATGCACCAAGGCCAAGTTAGGGGGACCAGTAGCAGCAAGAGCTTTGTCCAAAACATCTAATGCATCAAGCATTGTATCGGAAACATATTCAAAGAGGGAAAGGGATTGAGAGTAAATACCATATTTTGGATGCTCTAGAGCAAAAGAATCATGTGGTGCTCTGGCCACCGGTATACCCTCCAGACAGGAACAGGTTCGCTCATCCAGTAGAGAGGGGCAGGTTCTCCAGAGATGTCCAGTATCGCAGCACCTATTGCAGTGGAACGATACATGGAGATAATCAATTCTATGCACCAAAAGTCATTCCTTGCAAAGTATATCCACCTCAGCTGGTAAACCAAGGGATACGTCCAGCTCAACCAAAACCCAAGCCATTCTTTTATCAAAGGAGAGATGGAAATCCTCATCAACAACAACGAACCTGCCAATCGTGTTTGCAATACCCTCAAGTATATTCAAATTCCAGAGGGGAAAGGGGAGAAATGGCAGCAAAACCCATAGGTGACGTTCATTACCCATTCCTTGAGAGGGTTAAAGTGAGAATTCCAGCGCCCCAAAACTAGATACCTCGAACCAATACGCCAAATCCTTTCAAGAATGAGATCAACATGTGCTGGTTCGAGGAAGACGAAGACAATCCAGCCATTAGATAAGAGTTTGATAGTTGGTATATAAGTCAGTAGCGGCTTCTAGTTTTCATAAGCCCAATCAATTTAGGCTTTCTTACCCAGTCTACAATATTCCAATCTCCCCACAAGAGCGTGAGAGCACTGGGAGGACACGTGGTCCATGAAAATATCATGGCCAAGGACGTAGCGAAACTGCCCTTCATGGGTTTTTATGTTTTTTGCATGTCTCTTACGGCGGAAGTGAGAAGAGGCCCCTATGTCAGCCATGAGGAGAGCCTTCAAAAGTCAACCCAAAGCATGCCTGCAAAGGTAGACCACCTAAACCCTCCAAAACTACAGAAAAGGAACAGACAGAGAACCCCAAAATCCCCTGTAATCCATGAATCGAAGTCAAACCAAAGCAAAAACCACTGAGAAAACCTGAAATAGTACTCAGCAGGCCTTCCAAAGTCAAAACCCCATATTAGGGAAAAACCCAGATAGAAAAGGAAGGTCCGAAAAAGGAAACTTAAAAAACCTTCAGTTCGACAGGAGCTCAAAAAGTGGTGGGACAGTAGAAGGACCAGGGGCATGAGAAACCCTATAAACCCAGAGAGAAGAGACCAAACCCTAGTTTCCGGGAGAAACCAAAAAATTAGCAGAAGTCAACCCAAAGCAAGCTGATGAGGGCGTGTAATAAAATCATGAGCGCAAGCAACGTAAAGACCCATGCAAGGTTGATAAACCCAAAATGACAGAAACCCAAGACACAGAGGTGACTGAAATAAATCGATGTCCTTCCCACTTTTTAACTTGGTTGGTACTAGTCCCCCTGGTAAGGGGAGGAACTCAAAGAACATCGCCTACTGTGGGACAACAAAACCCAAGAGAAACCCAAAACCATAGGAGCACCAAAACGACAGAGAACGGGTGTGGCTGAAACTGGTGAACAAACAAGACGTATAAACAAAAAAACCCCAAGAAAGGTCCCAGACCAGCCAAAGACGATGGGTAGCTTAGGGAAATGGCCACCATGGCTTCGTCCACCGCTCATGCAGAGCAAGAACCAGAGCATGCTCCATCACCTCCTCTTCGAGTCTGGTATTATGTAGAAGAAGGTCTCACGTTATGGTGTGCCAGATCTTTGTTTTTTTATTTTCAAATAGATTACACTTTTTTCATCATTACATTTATAAAACCGAAATTAGTTGAATTGTTAAATTTAATTTTGATTTAAGATTGATTAGTTTCATCAAATTTTAATGTTTTTAGAACACATTTGATTAACGCGGTTTCTGGAAAGACATAATGTTATGTATGCATGTAAAAGAGATATCCCAACAGTTAAATAATTAAAAATAATAATAATGTATTATATTTAATGTTTTGATTAAAAAGGACAATTAACTACTTACATTTTCTTATTTTTCAATTAAAAAATAACAATTAACAAATTTATTTTCTTACTTACGATTAAAATGTCGTAGTTTAAAATTTCGATCTTGACAATTTTTGGGGTAAGATTTTTGGAAATCTAAAAAATCATTGTACATTTACCAAACCTAAATATTTTACTATACTGAAACCAATTTTTCCTGGGCCTGAAATCGACTATAAAAAATGAGACACCCACCGTGGGGCCTGGGAGGAGCCTGAGCAAGTTTTGGGAAGCCCACTAATGGTGTAAGCTTCAGTCTTCACCTCGATCAAATCACCGGACCAATGAGAGCTCTCCATCTCATCTTAATCTGGAGATGACATGTCTGATAACTAATAATAAATTAATTGCTCTCTTAATGATGACTGAAGCTGAGTTATGATAACTCCAATCATCATAAGTGTTCCATTAGATGTCATTTAGCCTTTTATTTTACTGAATTCGGATTAATTTGGAGAGTATTAGTTTTCTCCAAAATAATAATTTTTTTAATAAAAATCATTTTTTTACTAAAAATCATTTTTTTACTCAAAACTGACTTTTTTGAGTAAAAAGGCATTATGTGTCCGATTGTTGATCTGAAAGTTGGTTCTGAATGGCTGGCTGATCAAGAATGATTTTTGGCTTAAGGTTAGAGCCATCAATCACTGAATTCGTAGTTCGGATCACGAACGGGTTTTTTCCATTTAATTTATGGAAAAATTAACCCAAAAAACTTAGGAAAAGTAATTAAAAATTAAAAAATTAAAAAAAATATTTTTTTCAGAGTTCGAAAAAGATTTTTTCGAAATTTTTTTGTGTCCAGATGGCTTAGGACATGACCATGATCTATATAAATAATGTCTAGTAGGATTATAACACTCAGTTGGACTCTAATAACCCCCCAAGGCCCAGAATTCAACATCGGGCATTCCAGCTTTGGAGGAAGCGGGAGAAAACCTCGTCAATTATACTCGGCTAAAGGCAAAGCATAATTTTCAGGGGAAAAAAAATCCCTGGAATACCCTATTTGAGATTCTACGTCTCAGGAGACCGAAGCACTCAAAAATATGCTACTAGCACATTTTATTACAAACCCCACAGGGCCATGGTCAAAATTATTCAAATAAAAAAGTGACTAGCCAATATTGGATAGACAAGCAGATAGATCAACTGATACACTGGAATCAGACTTTGAACAAGTTTGTCTACCGGCGGCTCCTCAGGTAATCCAACTAAGTGCAAAATTAGTGGATAACAGGATCTGAAGAGTCTGCAAAGGGATAGGGAAGGCCATAAAAGTGTGATCCACCATGTGTGGTAAAATCAACTGTAACAGATGCCCCATAATGTGTGAGTTCATAGGGGTCATACGATAGCTGAAATACATTATAAGTCCATCCCAGAAGTGGAGTGATGAAGAACTCAATGGAAGACCCAGCCATCCAATTAGTACAATACAATGATCAAACTTTGCACATAACTGCAAGTAGATGTAGGAGTCCCGGATATATAAGAGTACAATGGCCATGAATAGGCATGATACAAAATATGACATGTATGGTCATCGCCACGTATAATATAGATAGATCAGAATATCCATGATGTAGATATACAAAGGATCATGATCTCCATGTAGCTGAAGATATATAATGGATAAATATCTCCAAAATGGCTGGAAATATTTGACATATACTAGAATCAAGTCATGAGAGCTAAAATCTCATGAACACTAGCATGATCAAGGAGGTATCATATATGAGATACCACCAGTCTGGAAGGTCTTCTACACACATTGCTATGAGTACATGTCCTACTATGTGAATAGAGGTTTCAAGGTTGAACATAGTAGTCCATCGTCTGATTACCGGTCATTGATGTATACCGTTAACAGCCGCGAGATCACCCACCAATAATGAAAATGGGAATCAAGGTACTAGAGTGCAAATGAACAAGTGTGAATAAATGTGTTGAGGTCAAACAATTGAGAGAATCCATTGATCAGGGGACATTGATGTATTCTCAAAAACTGTCGATGGCGAGAGAACCTGCCACTGATGACTGCAAGTCTCAAGGCACTAAAAAATGACTCTAGATTCCTATCCCATAATAAATGATCTGAAGTTGATGGGATGAAATCCGCTGGAAGGAGGGCATTAAGGCATCCCCCATCATCCAACAGAGGTACTCAACAAATTGTATAATGTGGAAGGACTCGATCATAATGTGCACGAACCAGCAATTGTACCAAGAATGGCCAACACACAAAGTCAAGATAACTGAGGAATGGCCAACTCAGGTTTCAACTTCCTTCAAACAACAGCATAAAGGAAAATGGTAACTGAATGTAAGAAACATAGACTCGATATACAAAAATGGGACATCTCTGCGACATAGGAGGCATCGACAAAGGCTCCATAGGGATTGTAAGCTTAACTAGTCGGTGGAGATAAACTCAGATAAGCAAGTACAGCTCCTAAAGTCAAACTACTAACCCAACCAATGGATGTGATATACAGTGATCTGTTCGAAGGTGACACGACTCGACTGCTACCAAAGATAACATATTTTCATGTCCGGCTTTTTGGTTTTTTGATTTTTTTTTGGACTTTTTCAAATATTTGAAAAGATTGAAAAAGAATAAAATCACATTATAGTTACAGACTAGGAGGAGACGAGTGTCAAGGGACAAACAAACTAGTTCCAAGCAGCAGAACATACCTATGCTCAATGCAAGGACACATGTGTAGGATAGAGACACTCGAGGGAAAGTCCCCTCCCGGTAAAAATAGGGAATCAAGTTGCAAAGGATATATAAAATGGCTCTGTGTGGCTAGACATGAGACAAGCTCGGGCTATATGGTTAATACTCAAAGTCAGGGAAGCCAACATAAGGCTCAATGAGGAAGGCAAAGCTCATGATAATGCAATTACAACTTGACATAAGGGAGTTCTGAGGAAACAGGCCAGCAAAAGATCAAGAGGAGTATGAGGCTCTTGTGAAATGACATAGCGATACTATACAATGGACTCCCACACCCTAATGGACAAACTTTTGGCATGGGCGCCAAATACAAACAAGGAGCTAACTAGGGCACCCATGTAAGGTCAAACTCTACCATTCACATCATGTCACTTCAAAAACAACAAGAAAGTTCCGTGACCAGACAAAATGGGTTCGTACCTAAGGCTATAATGAAATAGTCATAAGGTCATGCAAAATGAAAATGGATGTGAAACCTAACCTATATGCCAGTTTACACATCATACCTAAAATCAGCACGAATGGGTCAAAACAACGGTCGAAACGATGCTCAAAATTGTCTCCTACATCATTATATTAGTCAAAAACGGTCCAAAAGGGTCAGAAACGGTTCAAAACTATAGAAAGGGGGTAAAAAATTTCAAAAATTTTCAAAAATTTCTATAAATAGTAAAAAATTCAAAAATTATATATCATTTGAAATTTTTACCCAATTGAGGTTAGAACTTCAAATGCGAATTCTGGGAGTTTCGTTCGGCGAAATCCGACACCATTTTTTCCAGGTAGCTTCCCATGCCCTGCTCTTCCATTTGCATGTAAATTTTTCTAATTTGCATGGTCAAAATCAATTTCTAGGCCAGTCTAAGATGGTCGATTTGGCCCACGCAAAAATCGAGTATTTTTCCACGTATAGGGCTGGCTATACGTAGAAAAATGGCCCAAAGTCGCGTACATACGTGGCTATTTTGCAAATAGTTGCGTATGCGGTCGTGTTTAAGGTTTTTTAAGACAAATATTGACCAAAAATTAATTTAAATGTGCAGGATGGTTCTAGAATGGAGGGAGAGAGAACACGGGGATGTAGAAGAAGTTGTACAGGGTGATCTAATGGTTCAACAAGCTCTTCATGCATGTGGGCTATAAAAGTTTTGGTGTCTTGGCAACCTGAGGGACAAATCAAGACTGCTGCAGATGCTATTAGACTACTGGGATCCTGACTCAGAGTCCTTTCAGATTGATGGGATGTCCCTCATCATCGAGGTGGAGGACATATACTTCATTATAGGATTGTCTCGACAGGGAGAGCTGGTGAACCTACGCTCTCACGGGCCCAGAGGTGGTCTCACCATAGATTAGTACATAGTGGTATACAGGTTTCCAAACATGGAAAAGGTTGGGATTCAGATCCCAACAAACTCCATACAAGTACTAGGCCTGAAGGCTATACTAATGGTACTCGGCAAGATAGAAGGGATAGCCTCACTCCACCAGGCCTTGCGGCCATTGATGTTCTATACAGTGGAGTGCATGAGACCCACAGTTTATGATTGGAGTACTGCAGTGTTGAGTAACATGAAGCAACAACTCGGTGACTGCAAGATAGGAAGGGTACAAAACTTCGGTTTCGGTAGTATATTGAGCACGTTCTTTTTCGAGCGTGTTCCAGGGCTAAGATAGCTGATTTCTTTCCATGGTGGCGGCAACATATAGTTTCCATCGATGATTACCCCTATGTGGGGATAGATTTTTGGGGAGATCCCAACATGCCCTTACCACCAGGAGAAGCATACGGTGACATTGGTAATGAATCCCAACCCTCTTTTTAAAGTTTTTTGAATTATTAAATTTTTTGTGTTTTTTTATATATAGAACAAAAAGACATGTTTTTGTGTGACAACATATAGTGACAATCTGTCATATGTATGTAGATGTAGGACCACGATGGCTTGATTGCTTCCCTTTCCATAAACGAAGGGGAAGAGGAGATGATATCATGGGTGTGGAGGCGGAGCGGACGCTCTAGATCATCCACACAAACTTTGTGCGGCTGACACATAGAGTACCCATGGCATAGGTCGAGGACTTGCCTGAGGCCATGCAACGTTAGGTGGTGGGTGTACCATGAGCATGGGTGCAGTTGTTTCGACGACTAGCTAGAGCCGTGGTGTACTTCCATGAGCAGAACCCCCCACCTCCTCCACAGGCTTACATACTTGGGAGCGATTCATTTTTGTACTACTGTGTATTATATTTTGGTGGCTTAGAAGCCCCATTTTTGTATTATGACGTCACTTTTTGGATGTTTAATAAAAACTTTTATGATGATCGATTTTATTTATTTACATGTGTAAAAATGTATGTTTGTGATGTGTTTATGGTCTATGAAACAAATGCCAATCTAACACATAGTTAGCATATGAGTCAGCAACTTTATGATAAATTCTTGGAGCATGTATGTATGTTATGTTGTCAAATTGTCATTCTAACAATCTCACACGTAAGAATCTTCATAATAATGTTGGATCCCTAACATGATACAAGCCATTAAGCTGTGACACTACTAACTATGAATCAAGACATGCCTCAAGAGAGAGAACACCATGTGAAATGGCATCCCGTAATAGATCAATAACGACACTATACTCAACAACATTGTTCGAAGAAGGCCATAAACATATGCCTCCTAAAGACAATACCTGACCCATAGGAGTATAAATCACCCAAGCAGCAAAGGCTGAGTGTTGAGTGTAGCAGCTAGCACCATCAGTGAATCCTATGTAAACGAAAGACTCCATCGACATCTACCATAAGAAATGAAAGCTAATCAACAAACCCGATCACAATAAGAAAACCTAACTATGCAAAAAACTGTACAATAATATACAATAATCAGTCTTGGCTAAAGATCATGCATAATATTTTTTAAGATAGAGCCCATTTCTAGGCTCTGCCAAGGCTGTCCCTTCATAATCTACCAGTTCATAGGTGCCCTTCTCTAACACATGTTTAACCACGTAAGGACCATGCCACATGGGATTAAACTTCCCTTGCCCCAAGGGTTCTTTATCTTGATCCCATAAAAGGACCAAATCTCCTTCACTAAACCTCCTTGGACGGACAGACTTATCATATTGGACCTTAACGGGACATTTATTTACTTTTAGAGCCACTAAGGCCTCTCGGCGTTGCTCATCAAGCTGCTCTAATTAGACCAAACGTTCCTCCAATGGGGAAGTATCTGGCTAAAAGCTCTATGGCTAGCTTCAATGAAGGAACTTCGCATGCAAGATAGACTCCACTCCATGTACAAGCTAATTTGGAGAAAAAATGATGGCAGTCTTAACTGCGGTTCTATAAGCCCACAAAGAAGGGTATAACATGATATTCCAGTTGGTCTTGCTTTGCGCGATGGTTCGTTGGAGAATGGACTTAAGTGATTTGTTCACTACTTCAACCTATCCATTCGCTTGAGGGTAATAAGAAGAGGAATACTCTTTCTTATACCCTAAATTCGAGGACAACTCTTCCATCATTCGATTCTGAAAGTGCCTATCATGGTCAGTGACAAGCTCCTTCGGAATACTGAACAGAGTAATGATCTGGTTGAATACGAAATGCGTGGTTGTCTCACTGTCGGATTTAAACGTGGGCATAGCCTCAGCCCATTTCGTGAAATAGTGAACAGCCATTATTATATGATAATGCCCCCTAGCTGAAGCTAGGTTGCAATCCATGAAGTCAATCCCCCACTTAGTTAAGGTACCGGCAGTGATAATCAAATGTAACAGGGCAGGATGTGAGTGCATATTGCATGCAAACACCTGGAAAGGGTGGCACTTCTTGACCGAATTTACACAATATTTAAAGATCGACGACCAGAAATAACCCACTCTCAAGATTTTTTGGGCTGTAGAAACCTAGATAAATGACCACCATACGCCCCTCTATGGAAATCATTCAGCACAAGCTCAGCCTCCTCATGAGTTAAACAACGACGTAAAATGGAATCTACCCCACAGCGGTACAATGTTGTAAGGTTTGTCGTTACACCAAAACCTGCAGATATTGGTGAACATTTGAAACCCAGCACAAGGCCTTATCACCAAGAGTGGGGGTTAAACCACTTTTTTTATATTCCCAGAGGTGTGGCAGTTATACCATGTGGAGGTACCCGATACTCCAACACCCCGCCTTCGACGTAGCTCGGGGGAATTCAACTTGAGACCTCAGCTCTGATACCATTTAAGGTTTGTCGTTACACCAAAACCTACAGATATTGGTTACATTTGAAACCCAACACAAGGACATATCACTAGGAGTGGTGGTTAAACCACTTGTTTTATATTCCTAGAGGTGCGGTGGTTATACCATGTGGAGGTACCCGATACTCCAACAAATGTGTTATCCACTATAAGGTAGTTCTTGGATACGTAACGTAACCGTCATTGTTCATCCTGTGAAAGGTGAGTAGGGACCTTCAATGTTTGTAAATATATGATGTTGTCCCCATACCATGGATCCAAAGTTGAGATTAGGAAAATGTGCTCATCGACAAACGTATCTTCAAAAACTTCCTCCTCTTCCTCGCTTGGGAAATCAGATATAAGCTCCGCAAAAATCAACGATTTTTTTTATTTTGCCGAAATAAACTCGAGATTGAATTCTTGCAAGATGAAAATCCACTTATTATACTTTCCCCCGATCATCCTTCTAGTGAGGATGAACTAAAATGGATTGACATGGGCTACCACCAAGGTCTGGTGAAGGAGAATGTAGTACCTCAATCTCTTAACTGCATGAACGGTAGCTAAGGTAAGTTTCTACACATGGGAATAATAGATCTCCACATCTATAAGGTTTTAGCTCAAATAATATATGACATGCTCATGGATCTCCTCATCCTCCTGAACCAAAACCATACCAATCACCTCCATGGACGCGGCCACATAAAGAAAAAAATCATGGCTATAGTCGGGTGGAATAATCACGGGGGCTGATGCTAAGGCTTGTTTAAGTGCATTAAATGATTTCGAGGCTTGCTCATCCCAGCAAAAGGTAGTGTCCTTCTTCAAAAGATGCATAAAGCCTTTAGTCAAATTGGCAAAGTTAACCACGAATCTCCGTAAGAAATTTTCCATGCCTTGCAAACATTGAAGATGTCTAATGTTTCTTGGGGGAGACAATTGAAGTATTGCCTCAACATTTAAGGGATCGACTCTTATACCCTCCTTGGAGACAATGAATCCTAACAAGCGATCAGACTTCATGCAAAAGATGCACTTATGAGGATTTAACCTAACCTACTAGTGGCAACACCTTTCGAATACTAATCTCAAATGGTAGGAATGACGCACCCTCAGATGAGAATGAGCAACAAGGTCATCCAAAAAGACTTCAATAATCGATTTGAGATCATGGAAGATCAAGGTCATAGCCCACTGAAATGTGGCTCCAGCGTTTTTAAGACCGAAAGGCATCTTTTGATATGCAAATGTAACCCAAGGACAAATAAATGCAGTTTTATGTTGTTCCTCGGGTTTGATATGTATCTGATTGTATCCAAAAAATCCATCCATAAAGGAAAATACCTCGCTTCCCACACAGTCATCCAAAATTTGATCAATAAATGGTGTGGAAAAATTATCCTTAGGACAGGCATGATTCAAGTCACAGAAATCAGTGCATATACAGATCGCTTCCTGCTTCTTATCAACCGAAATGGGGTTTGAAACCCACTCCATCAAGGGAATGGGATAGATAAAACCGACATTTAACAGCTTTTCTATCTCAGCCTTAATCGCAGGTGCTTTTCTAGGATTCACTGCAGGAAAACATTGTCGAACAGGCTTCGCACCTAGGTAGGTCTTGATTTCATGTTCGACCATACGAGGGTCGATACCTGGCATTTCCTTGTATGACAAATAAAATATATCACGAAACTCTTTGAACAGCTCGGTATACTCTTGAATCTTAGCATGGGAACATTCTTCCCCAATATAGCCATTCTCAATCTTGCCAGGATCGCGAGAGATATTGATAGGGATGGTAGGAGATATATTTGCCATGTTTCCATCAACCATTAGACCAGGAGAGATTAATGGAACCATGGGACTACCAATTCTTTCACTAAGAATCTCCCTAAAGTCCTCACACTCTAAACGGTCAAGATCAGGAAGAAAATAAGATCTATGATGTAACTCTTCCCAAGGTGGCTCAACCCCAGACATGGCCTCAATAATAGCTTCATCTGATGGAAAAACACTATCAAGGAAATCATATGTGTGAGAATATTCAACTGCCCATGCAGGAAGCACATACAGGTCCTCCTCTTCCCTCTATGAAGAGGAAGGACTAGGCTCTGCAACACATTCAATATTTTCTTGATATGCTATCATTGTTGTAGGAAACAACACGTCCATTTCGATAGGCGTATTTGAAGGATTCGATGAAGGAAGAATCCATGGATCTTCCATATGGGTAGTACGAAAAGACACTGAATTCAATGAAGATGAAGCCCCATCGAAACTAGACCCGATCATAAGAACAAGTGCAGGACAAATAAAGGTTCCCATAAGGGATGGATACATGCCAACACCCACACTCCCAGTTGCCGGCTGAGAATGATCGATAATCGGGATGGAAGCTCCCGACGATGCAGTAACACTCAGATTTTTGAATGATGTCTGATCAATCATAACAATATTCCCATTAAATGGAAATCATACAACTCGAAATAGAGAAGAAGCTATGGCTTGAATACTTTACATCCAATTCCTACCCAGTAACAGATTGTAATCAAGGGGCACATCAACCACCTCGACCTCGATCGCAACGATTTTCCCTCTTAAACAGACCTTAAGAGAAGGAAGAATTCCATGCGGCCGAAATGATCTACCATCGAAATTAGTCAACATGGTAGCGGATTTAGACAGCTCAGGGGAACCCAAACCCTTCCAACATGACAAAGACTTCACGGAAGCAGTAGCTCCTTCGTCAATCACAGTGCGTTTGACAGTCATGTTAAGAAATTCTACATGAAACAAAAGAGACACATAGTAAGGCAAGCAAGGTTGTAGTCCTGCGGTTTAAAATTTGATGACAGAGGAAGAGTTATCATCGTTAACACCAAGATCAGAAAGAAAATTCTTCCTTTGTGAAGGACAACTTTGAAGTACTTCAAGTGCAGACATCGCATAAGGAGTGTGGCCCAAATCCTCGACAACTAAATAGTTCTGGGCAGCTCGGGCATTAGGATTGTGTCTTAAATGATTTAGGACTCCCTTAGGAATGCAAGGTGTGACTTCAGGTTTATCCACAAGGTTTTCAATATGCAAAGGACTCTCGGTAGGAGGAGGTTCTTTCCTAATGTCTGGTTGTGACGAACCATAGTCCTTCGCACGAGTCACAACCTTAGTAGCACACAGCATGTTGATGCAACCATGACCACTACTGGCTTCCGACGAATCTTGATCTCCACCAGACTAATCATGGGTCCTTGAGTTCATGTTTTGATTATGGGGTAAAGGGTTAGTCAGCACAGCTGGTCCCTGTGCTATGAACCTTGAGGCATCTTCCATACGAGGGCACAAGTGAGTGAGGTGGTCATCCTTGTTGATGTATATGTAACTTCGGAATGTATTTCACTTGCATTTCTTATATATTGTAACCCGATGTTTATTCCAGGATGTAATTGAGTCATGTCATGCCCCGATGTTCCTATCGGGAAGATCTATAATGTAAACAAGTCATGTCAAGTCATTGTGGGTAACCCTCCTATTGTCTAAGGGTTAAAGTCCCCGGAGTTTCGAGGCACTAGGGTTATTAGATTCTCCTAGTGAGGTCGGCCCTAGTAGGGTTTTAGTCATGTTGGGATTAGTATAAATAGAGAGCTGGACTCTCTATTTATCACACAACTCATACACACTCAAGTGTAGCGCATAGTTGAGGTAGGAGAATACATTGGGGCTAGATAAGAAGAAGGTTACTGCTGTCGGGAGATCTCTTACTATTTTGGGTTCTGCTTTTGGTGTTGATTCTTTCTCATAGGAAGTTGCGAGGTTTTCACCATTTATGGTTTCCATGAGGATAAACATTGTGTTCATTGTCTCTTGTGTTTGATTGTTGTACTTGTTATTCTCTCAGTTAAAGATCCTAATGTTATGCTAGCTTAATGATAGAAAAACTAACATGGTATCAGAGCTAACCTAAGAAGAAGACATTGTGCAGCTATGGGAACTAGGTATTTCTAGTTTGTGGATCTTCTTCCATATATTTTCAGCAAAAGTAAGGTGGAACAACTCTCCTCCTTAGGGCGCATCTTTCTGTCAAAGCAAAATCCAATTCTGAGGTTTTTCAGTTTTGGACCCTACACTGCTGTCGAAAATTAGGGCTTTTCACAGAAGAGGAATTTTTCAGTGAGCCTAGGCTTGGATTGATATCCTCCCCAAAATTGAAGTTAGGGATAAATTTCAAGGCATTTGGGTGGACAGAACTCCGGAAAAGAAAAACCCTAATTTGTTACTGAACCAACACTACAGGATTTCAGCTCCAAATTCAGATCTGACATCTTGACCTGGTAAGATCTAAATCTTTTGTATTTCCATTTGAGGTTCTCAGTCTAAGATGTCTCATCATACCAAGCTTGATGAAAAGCTTGAGGGAGCTGATAACTTCCGAGCCTGGAAGTATAGGATCTCCCTAGTCCTGGAAGAAAATGATTTAGACTCCTATATCAGTGAGGAGGTTCCAATTCTAGAGGGAGATGAGGCTAAGGCCTTACATAAGAAGAAGATGGTTATGGCAAAGAGAATCATTGCTAATTCTATCAAGGATCACCTTATACCACAGGTGTCATCCCTCAAGACACCTAAAGCTATGTTTGATGCCCTAACCAAATTGTTTAAAGGGAAGAACATAAACAGGAAGATGACTCTGAGAAATCAATTAAAGAATGTAAAGATCCAGAATGCTGAGACTATTCAGTCTTACTTTACAAGGGTCTCTCAGATCAAGGAGCAGTTGGAAGCAGTAGATGAAGAAGTGGAAAATGTAGAAATTGTGATGACCACCTTGAATAGTCTCCCTAGATCATGGGACTCTTTCATTCAAGGGATCTGTTCCAGAAAGAAGTTAGTCAAGTTCAGCAGACTATGGGAAGAATGCTCTCAAGAAGAAGCTCGGATAGCAGCTCGAGAAGAAAAGATGGGAAGTGAAGATCAAGCTCTTACCACCCACACCAAGAAAACCAAAACGAACCATCATCACTCCAAAGGTAATCCTTATCACTCTAGAAGAGATTGGCTTACTGTTATATGTTACACATGTGATGAGAAAGGTCACATATCCAAATTCTGTCCTAATGAAGGGAATTCAAAGAAGAATAAGGGAAACAAGATAAGACATCATGATCATGCTACAGAGGATGATGAACCTTCCAAAAAGAGAACCAAACAAGAAAGTGATTATTTAAGTGATGAAGAATATGTGCTGATCTCCGCTCTTATGGGAACTATTTCACATGGAAGCAATGATTGGATCATAGATAGTGGTGCTTCCAAGAACATGATGGGATTCAAAGATTCATTTGTGAAGCTATCTGAACATGAGTCACCTCACAAGGTGAAACTTTGGGATGACTACCAGTATCCGATAAAAGGTAGTGGTGAATCCTCCTACATACTAGACTCTGGAAAGTCTTTGAAGATGAAGAATGCATTATTTGTTCCAGAACTAAAGAAGAACCTCCTCTCCATATCCACATTGGATGCAAAAGGAATGAGGGTTTCTTTTGTAGATGGCCAAGTTCTTATGTGGCCAAAGGGAAAGACTTTTGACAATGCAATAGTGATTGGGGAACAAGAAGGAGGACTATACAAACTGAAGAGCCAACCAGAACAAGCTTTGGTTCATGAATTATTAGAACCAAATGAAATTTGGCATAGAAGGCTTGCACATGTGCATTACAGAGCACTACCACTTGCAAGTAAAGCTGTTGTAGGTCTTCCAAAAATTCAAGCAAAACATGAAAGGGTCTTCAAAGGATGTGCGAAAGGAAAGAATACAAAGAAGAAATTTCCAAGTAGCGAGAGCAAGGAAAAAGGAATCTTGTAAATCATCCACTCCGATGTATGCAGACCAATGTCATCAAATTCTCTAAGCGGGTATGCATACTATGTTTATTTTATTGATGATTTTTCTAGGAAGACATGAATTTACTTCATGAAGAATAAAGATGAAGTATTCATCAAGCTCAAGGAATTCAAAGCCTTGATCGAGAACCACATTGAAAAGAAGATCAATACTTTTCGATCAAACAATGGCGGAGAATTCACTTCAAATGATTTCAAGGAACTATGTAAAGACTCAGGGATTAAGAGGGAGTTGTCCACTCTTTATAATCCACAACATAATGGAATTGCAGAAAGGAAGAATATAACTATCATGGAAGCTACAAGAGCTATGCTTCATGATCAAGATCTTCCTATGCATCTTTGGGTAGAAGCAGCCAGAACAACAGTGTATGTACAGAACCGTACTCCACACAGAGTACTTGAGAACAAGACTCCTGAAGAAGTCTTCTCCGGTAAGAAACCATAAGTCATTCATCTCAAAATATTCAGTTGTCCTATGTACATACACATTCCAAGAGAGAAAAGAACAAAATTAGATCCTTCAGGAAAGAAGGGTATATTTGTGGGATACTCTGAAAGCTAGAAGGCTTACAGAATATACTTCCCAGGGTTCAAGAAGATTGATATCAGCAGGGATGCAACATTTGATGAAGATTCAGCCTACATCAAATCCAGAAAGAAACTTGTTGAAGAACCTAAAGAAGCAAAAGCTCCCAGCACTCATGATATAATCATGAACGAAGAAACTCAAGAATAAGATCGAGAATTTGAAGAAACACAAAGACCTGTAGATCCACCTCAAGAGAAGAATCCTCATAAGAGGAGACCTGCTTGGGTATGAGAGATTATCCAAGATGCGGAAAGATATGGGGTTCCAGAAGAGAATATCAGAGAAAGAAAGAGGACCAGATCCTGTTCCAGTTATGTAGCATTGCTATGTGACTTCATTGATAAAGAACCTTCCAATTATGAAGAAGCGACAGAACAGAAAGAATGGAAGGATGCTATGATCGAAGAATATCAATCGATCATGAAGAATGATGTTTGGGAAGTTGTCCCAAGATCAGAAGGGAAGTAAGTTGTAACTTCCAAGTGGATCTACAAGATTAAGCATGCTGTAGACGGTAGCATAGAGAAATATAAAGAAATATTTGTTGATCGTGGCTTCTCATAGAAAGAAGGAATAGACTTAGAAGAAACCTTTGCACCTATAGCCAGATACACTTCCATCAGATTGGCACTTGCTCTGGCTGCAGTGATGAAATGGAAGATATACCAAATGGATGCCAAGACTACTTTCTTGAATGGTGTAGTAGAAGAGGAAGTGTATGTTGAGCAGCCACTCGGTTTTGAGACACATGACAGGGAGTCTCATGCATGCATATTGAAGAAAGCCTTGTATGGTTTGAAACAGGCACCTAGGACATGGTATGACAGAATTGACAGCTTTCTATCCATTTTGGGATTTACCAAGAGTAAGGCAGATTCCAACCTTTACTACAAGGTTGAAGATGGCAACCCAGTGATACTCCTGCTATATGTAGATGATCTATTTGTGACAGGTATGGATGGGTTAATTACTGATACGAAGAGAAATCTTGCTGCTGAGTTCGAAATGAAGGACTTGGGTATGATACATTATTTTCCAGGGATGGAGGTGTGGCAAACTACGGATGGAATCTTCCTTGGACAAGGGAAGTATGCACTAGATATCCTAAAGAGATTTGGGATGATGGACTGCAAGGCATTAACCACACCTATGGCATCAAACTTGAAGCTATTGAGTGATGCTTCATCAGAGACAGTTGATGCCATGATGTATTGTCAGATGATTGGGTCCTTGATGTATTTGACGAACACAAGACTAGATATCTGCTTTGCTGTGAACACCTTGAGACAGTACTTGACAGATCTGAAACATGTTCACTTGACTGCTGCAAAGCATATTCTGAGGTACCTGAAGGGTACGGTTGATTATGGGATCAAGTATAATACTGATCAGAAGATTAACCTAGAGGGTTATGTTGATTCAGATTGGGCAGGCAGTGCCATCGATAGGAAGAGTACTTCAGGGTGTTGCTTCAGTATGGGATCAGGTATGATCTCATGGTTTAGCAGGAAGCAATCCTGTGTGGCACTGAGTACAGCTGAAATAGAGTATGTTGCAACCTATTCAGCTAGTTGTGAGGCAGTATGGCTGAGGAAGCTACTATCTCATTTATTTGATCTCCAATTAGATGCTAATTGTATATACTATGACAACCAGAGTTGTGTAAAGTTGGCAGAGAATCCAGTATTCCATGACAAGTCAAAGCATATTGAGATCAAGTATCACTATAATAGGGATATGGTGCAGAGAGGAGTAGTGAAGCTCCAGTATGTTGTGATAGACAAACAGATAGCTGATGTGTTGACTAAGCCATTAGCTAGGGTGAAGTTTGAATACTTCAGGGAGAAGCTTGGTGTTCTCCAGATTGAGATTCCTCCCAAGAGGAAGTGATATGTCTGTGCTGAGCCCTTCTGAAATGGTGAGAGGATTAGTTCCTTCCATGGTCAGATGTAAGTGTTGTTCCATTCTCAAATGGTGAGAGGATTGGTTCCTTCCATGGTTAGATATAAGTGTTGTGCTCTTCCGACATGGTGAGAGGATTGGTTCCTTTCATGGTAGGATATAAGAGTTGTGACATGGTGAGAGGATTGGTTCCTTCCATTGTCATATGTATGTATGGATTTCACACCCAGCATGAAAAAGGGCTGGCTCTGTGAAGACACATCTAGTATGAAAAAGGACTAGCTCTGTGTGGATCCCACATCTAGTATGAAAAAGGACTGGCTCTGTGAAGACACATCTAGTATGAAAAAGGAATAGAGTTGTGTGGATGCCACACCCAGTATGAAAAAGGACTAGCTCTATGAAGACTCATCTAGTATGAAAAAGGAATAACTCTAAGTGAATCCCATATCCAGTATGAAAAAGGACTGGCTCTGTGAAGACTCATCTAGTATGAAAAAGGACTAGCTCTATGTGGATGCCACACCCAGTATGAAAAAGGACTGGCTCTGTGAAGACTCATCTAGTATGAAAAAGAACTAACTCTGAGTGGATCCCACACCCAGTATGAAAAGGGACTGGCTCTGTGAAGACTCATCTAGTATGAAAAAGGACTAGCTCTGAGTGGATGCCACATCTAGTATGAAAAAGGACTAGCTTTGTGTGATGATACATCCAGTATGAAAAAGGATTGGCTCTGCGATGGTACATCCAACATGAAAAAGGGCTGGCTCTATAGAGATTTGTATGACAATAAGAATCAATAGATAGCACCTGTAATGATGACCCATTGATGATCCAGATCGAGTGATGATCCAACAGTGATGATCCAGATCGAGTGATGATCTAGATCCAGTGATGATGTTTAGTGATGATCTAGATCAAGAGATGATCTAGATCCGATGATGAAGATGAATTGAAGATGAAGATGACTTGAAGATGAAGAATACTTGAAGATGATGAAGACTTGAAGATGATCCAGAAGATACAGAGAAGAAGACTTGTGTTGAAAATTGTGTCGAAAGAATACCTTCCTAGTTAAGAGGGAGTGTTGATGTATATGTAACTTTGGAATGTATTTCACTTGTATTTCTTATATATTGTAACCCAATTTTTATTTCGGGATGTACTTGAGTCATTTCATGCCCCAAAGTTCCTATCGGGAAGATCTATAATGTAAACAAGTCATGTCAAGTCATTGTGGGTAACCCTCCTATTGTCTAAGGGTTAAAGTCCCCGGAGTTTCGAGGAACTAGGGTTATTAGAATCTCCTAGTGAGGTCAGCCCTAGTAGGGTTTTAGTCATGTCAGGATTAGTATAAATAGAGAGTTGGACTCTCTATTTATCACACAAATCATACACACTCAAGTGTAGTGCATAGTTGAGGAAGGAGAAGACACTGGGGCTAGATAAGAAGAAGGTTACTGTTGTCGGGAGATCTCTTACTATTTTGGGTTCTACTTTTGGTGTTGATTCTTTATCAGAGGAAGTTGTGGGGTTTTCACCATTTATGGTTTCTCTGAGGATAAACACTATGTTCATTGTCTCTTGTGTTTGATTGATGTACTTGTTATTCTCTTAGTTAAAGATCCTAATGTTATGCTAGCTTAATGATAGAAAAACTAACAATCCTTACACGATTTGAAAGGAAACTTAACCTTACGTTTAGACTTCTTGTCACCCCCAGCATTATGGGTATTCTTGTCATTAAAATTGGAATTTTTATTCCTATTCCCACACCTACGATTGTTTTTACCCTTTTTCTTATTCCTTCCGAGTTGCTAGTTACCTTTCTGGTCTGACGATTACACTGAAAGCACATTCGCCATTTGGGTGGGTTGAGATGAAGTCGTGGCTTGTCCCAAGGTAGATTGGTTGATAGACAATTGACTCACTTGTTGCACAACTGAATCCGCATGTTTGGTACTCATACAACCAACAATGCCATCGACATGTGGTCCAGTTTTGACCTTAGGGTTTAAACTAGAACGCAGAGCGTTACGAATGATCTCATATAACAATCCGGATTGAGCATAAATCAAATGCAATTCCTATGCCCTAAAAATGGCTTGTTCCTCGTTCTGAAATTTGGGCGTGTGGACATCCTTCACTATATAAGGCAGTAACGATTCAAGGAACCATTTGAGGAGAAACTCTGGCGGTATGAAGGCTTTAATCAATCTCTTCCATCTATGCCACTCTTGGATATGGTCCGAGATATGCATGGCTTTATCTTGCCAAAATATCGACAAGAGTTCTATACCAATGTCGTAACACACTAGTAGTTGGAAGTGGTTGAGAAAATTCATAGCTAGGTCATCGAACAAAATGAATGCCCCCCTAGGTAACTCTATGTACCATTTTACTGTAGGCCCGATGAGGATGCATTGAAACAGCCTTAAACGGATCAAATCATCGTGTAAGGAATTAGAAGAGCACCAAAGGTGAAATGTAGTAACATGTTCACTAGGATCTTCTCCTGGTTTGCCCTCGAATTTGGGAATGTCTGAGGGAATCTTTTTAGGGACAGCTAGCCAAGCTGGGTCATGAGATAGTGGATTGTTCGTTAGTCTTGACGAGTCAGGTAAATTTAACGTTGCGAGGAAAGGGATCCTAGGTTGAGCAAGTCAATGCCATGCTCCCTGATAGTTTTGGTTCACATAAGACTGATTACCGTAACCACCATGGCCATGGCCATAGTATCCTCCTCCCGTTTGACCCGTGTAGGGTGGCATGGAAGCACCATAATGTGGTGTACCTTGACTATTTGGAGCTACAAATCCATAATTCGGGGAGTAAGAGGGTTGTTTATACCCATACCCATAAGGTGAATAACTCTATCCATACTGTGGTCCATAATATTTTCCTTTTGATGCTCCATAAGATGTCCCATGAGAAACTCCATAAGTAAGAATATGGGGAACTCCCTGCGATAGACCATAAGATGTTCCAGAAGTAGGAATATGACCTCCCGAGACAATAGGAGGTACTTGACTTTCAGACACGACTATGTGAGTAGCAGCAGTACGAACATGACTAGTAGAAACATTTCAGCCCGAAGGACCACGTGAATGAGGGGGAGGAATAGCATTTGAAGAACTAGGAATAGAGGATGAAGGGACATGTGAAACAATGTAACTAGTATTCCCTATAGTCACTCATCTTGGTTCTTGTATCTAAATAGGACTACTAACACCAGGTCTAGGATGAGAATGTGATGTAGCCTCCACTGCCGGATGGAGGGTGCAATGTGGCTCGTGCTCCAAAATCTCTCCGCATAGAAAGGAATGGGAATTCCCCCAGGAATAGTGCCAGGTTCAAATTCCAACTCGGCATGCTGTGTTGGATCATGTGCAGGGATACCAGACATGCCATAACTAACATAACTAGTGCTCGTAGGTTCATGGTGAGTTTCATCGCTCGAAAACCAATATCAGAGACCGGTGAATGAGGGATCATACCCATAGTGTGTAGGTATATCAGGTGAAGGATCATATACAGGAATAGGATCTTCCTCCCCAACCTCTTGAGGTGGAGAAGACAACTCAGGAATTTCATTTTCATGATCTCCCATCATGTGTGAATCAATGTGAGAAGTAGTCTGCCTGGACTGTCTATTTCTCTCTCCTAAAGGAAGAGGATATGTAGAAGGCGGAAGTCCTGCTAAACAATGAGAAGGATGAATTGTCGCACCCGGATCCACAATGACTCAAAAAATGGAAAAGACTCTTGTAATTACGCAAGCTAGTGTGCACAGAGCATACACCTATATAATATAAAGCCAATCACAAGAAAACAAGGGTAGGATATGTGAGCTCCTGAATGAAGCAGGTATATCTCGCCTAGGAGAGGCTTGAGACTCCCATACACAACACACGGAGGTTCTTAACCAATTATTGTGGCCTTCAGCTTCAACGCATATAGGGACTGTGTTATCCAACCCCAACCTGGCCGAGACACCTGTAGAATAACCCCTATGAAGTACCCCCTCGATAACCTAGGTAAGGCAACTAAGGTCACCTCGATATAATCAATGCTCAGGCCGACAGTCGCAGGCGGGATTGACCGTATGGGCAGGGTAGCAAAGCTCGAAACTCTCAAAAGAGCCCCCAGATACGAATACAATCCTAGAAATATCTCCAGTGCTACTCGGTTATGACTTGGGGTCATCCCAATCAATAACTGCTCACACTGGCTCGTGCTTAACTCCCTTGTAAGAGGAGGATCCTGAGAAACACTAATTATACCAAGGAATTTCACACTCTCACATGGACAGACACATACATGTTTTGTTTAGTGGTCTTGGAGAATTTACTCGCAATGAACTATTCCAAGACCCTAAAACCTAATCTTGTTGGTGTA
This sequence comes from Pseudotsuga menziesii, assembly GCA_001517045.1. Lineage (NCBI taxonomy): Eukaryota > Viridiplantae > Streptophyta > Pinopsida > Pinales > Pinaceae > Pseudotsuga > Pseudotsuga menziesii. The sequence goes on from LPNX010807484.1 coordinate 454,937, forward strand.
CCCTATAAAAGAAAATAGTGTAATCCATTTTAATTAAGCGTTCATTTTACTTGGCTTATTACTCAAAAAGGTAGATGATCATGCAACCAATGGTGTTATGACGCAACATGAAGTAAAATGCACACCTAACAATCAATGCAAATGCATTGTTTCGAATGAAAAATAGGCATCCTACTACGTGAAATGCAAAATTTTATTCAAATGACAAATGCAATCATTCCTATATGAAAACCTGACTAATAATTCTCTAAGCAAACCTAGTGCAAGTACCATGCAAAATGCAAAGTGCAATGATGCATAATGATGCAAAGAGGCAAATATTTTTGGATTTTTTAAATAAAAATGAGATAACAAAGCAAAATAATGACTCTACCGCCCCCAGAATCTGCAAGCACTATCAAACAGCACCCAAGCAAATCACTAAGGTAAAAGAGACCTAATGCACTAATCCCAAAATGAAAAATAAAAAATGCAATGATAAGAACATTCTTTAAAAAAAAATTACCCTAAAAGGCGTCTCTGGTCAGAAACGGAGGTGTATACAGACTCTAGAAGCATCTAAGGAGACTTAGCAATCATCAAAACTCACCCAGCAACACTCAATATTCCTCTAAAGGAAAAACTCAGCACATACGCAACTGTGTGCAGAAAACCCACGTATATACATGGATATCTCAGTGAAAACTATGTGTACACACGACTGTGAGGAAAAAACTCGCGTATAGGAAGAAAAAGAGATAAAAATGAAGGCAAGCAAATAAGCTGAGACAAAATTGACTCCTATCAGACACTACCATGCAAACATGCCCCCATACCCAACTCAGAAATAGAGAAATTAGAGCAATTCAATAACATTGAATGCCGATAAAAACCCCCAAAGGAAAAATGACTAGGACCTTTCCAACAGAGTCGCCAATTCTGTTACGGAGAGAAATTCGTATGGCTTGGGGTACCACTACAGACATATTAACTCTAGAAATAAATCCTTTCCTATATTCAAGAGAAACCAAACATCTAACACTAAAGTATCTCGATTCGAACCTTATTCCAGGAAGTTGATGTAGATCCCCGTTGAGCTTTTCCACTCCCACTTGTATTGGCAATTTGCTTCCTCAACATTCAGCAAACAAGACAAGAATGCTATATATAATTGTCTTAGACCTACTCTAGCATATATAATCAATAAAATATAAGCATTTAAAAGCATCCATGGATTCAATACTCATTTAAATACACACTATTGGACAGGGAAAGATATTTCTATTGATATAAAATAGAGATTACAATAGTGACAACCTCTGTCGGCACGTTTACGAATCGGAGAAACTGAGTCCCCCACTTGGACCTCCACCACTTCAATCCTCCATCTCTCGATAGCAAGCTCACAAGAAAATGGCAAGCTTGGGAAGAACACAAAGTGCTCCAAGGGACAAAGGGATGCAGACTCAAGTATAAGCTCCGGCAACAATGGACTATAGTTTTCTTGCTCTTCAATTCCTCCTTCTTCAATGTAATCAAAGGGTTCCTTATATATCTCTTCAATGGGGTAATCGAAGGTCGAATTCGAGCAATCTCAAGGAATATGGAATTCCAAGAGACAAGTGTTTCGGATCCACATCAAGGAAAAATCCAAAATAATTTGGCCTTTTGCACACATCCCTATGTATGTGGGTTTAAGGGTCATATCCGCATATACACGCGAGAAAGGGATTAAAAGTCACGTATGGAAATTATTGCATGTTTTTAGGGATGATATTGGAAACATAAAAGGTACAAAAATGGTCCATGGGGTCTAAATAGTCTGCAGAGGGATAGGGAAGGCCATAAAAGTGTGATCCACCATGTTTAGTAAAATCAGCTGTAACAGCTTTGTCCCTTGGAGCACTTAGTGTTCTTCCCAAGCTTTCCTTTGCTTGTGAGCTTTCTATAGAGAGATGGAGGATTGAGGTGGTGGAGGCCCAGGTGGAGGAATCAGTTTCTTCAGTTCGCAAACATGCCGACAGAGGTTGTCATTCTTGTAATATCTGATTTATATTAATAGAAATATCTTTTATTGTCCAATGATGTGCATTTAAATGAATATTGAATCCATGGATGCTTTTAATTGCTTGTACATTATTGATTATATATGCTAGAGTAGGTCTAACACCATTATATAGCATGCTTATCTTGTTTGCTGATTGTTGAGAGAGCAAATTGTTAACACAAGCAGGATTGGAAAATCCCAACAGAGATCTACATCAACCATCTGGAATAAGGTCTGTTTTGAGATCCTTTAGTGTTAGATGCTTTATTTCTCTTGCATATTGGGAAGGGATTGATTTATGCGGTTACTCTGTCTATTATGGTACACCCCAAGCCATAGGAATTTTTCTCCATAATAGAATTAGCGACCATATTGTGGACATTCCTTATTTGTCTTTGGGGTTTGGGGCACAATGTGCTTGATATTATCCACTTGCTCTTTGTTTCTCCTTGTTTCTATGTTGCATTTTATAGTATGTCCATCCATTGACGCTCCCCTTTATTGGTTTTACCCTTGGCCTGCTTTTTACCACTGTCTTCTTTGTATACGTAGGTTTTTGGCTAAAAGTCACATACATACGTGGATTTTTGGCCAAAATTTGCATGCACATGTAGGCTTTTGGCCAAAATCCACATATAAATGCATCTTTTTGGCCAAAAGTTGCAAATATAAGTAGTTGTTCTTTAAACAGTCGCATACATCCTCCCTTTTGGTGAGTTTGATGTTGTGGGAAGTTGTTGGGTGGGTTGTGAGTGTGGTTGGGTCTTCCTTGGTTCTAATGTTGTCTATTGGATGCTTCTTTTGTGACCAGAGACCACTTTTTCATTGTTTTTTCTTTGAAAGTATTTTTAGTCATTTATCCTTTTTGTTTTCCCATTAGTGCGTTACTCTTTTTTGTCTCGGTGTCTTGTTGGGCTTCTGTTTTATACTTGCTGCAGAGACTGAGAGTTTTATATGATTTTTATTTCATTTTTCATTCTTCTATATTGAAAAATACAAGGTAGTTGCATTTTTTTGCATGTGGATTTGAGGAAGTACTTACATTGGATTGCTTGGATGAGAGTTTTATTTAGGCTTTCATATAGGAAGGATTGCATTGGAATTCGGAAAGGAATATATATTTATGCATATCATGTAGTGGCATGCCCTATTTTTCATTTGACAAATATTGCACTTAGCATTGTTTGTTATGGTGTGCATATTTACTTCACTGCTGAGTCATAACTTCATTAGTTGCACAATCATTTCCCTTTGAGTAATTATAGCCAATTAAAATCAACACATAATAAAATGAATTACACTTTTATTTTATAGGGTGCATAAACAAGATTAGGTTTTAGGGTCTTGGAATAGTTCATTGTGAGTAAATTCTCCAAGACCACTAAACAACAACAAGTAGGTGTCTATCCAGGTGAGAGTGTGAAATCCTTTATATAATTAGTGTTTCTCAAGATCCTCCTCTTACAAAGGATTTTAGCACGAGGCAGTGTGAGTGGTTGTGATTCGGATGACCCCTGGTCACTTTCTGTGAGCATCGGAGATATTTCCAGGATTGTATTTGTATTTGGGGGCTCTTTCAAGAGTTTCGAGATTTCCTACCCTGCCAATATGGTCAATCCCACCTACGACTGTCTGCCTGAGCATTAGTTATATTGAGGTGACCTTAGTTTCCTTACCTAGGTATCACAAGGGGTACTTGCAGAGGTTATTCTATGAGAAACCTAGCCAATTAGAGGTCGGACAGCACAGTCGCTTTATGCGTTGAAGCTGAGGGCCACTATAATTAGTTACGTACCTCTGCTTGTAGTGTATGGGAGTTTCGGGCCTCTCCTAGGTAGGACATACCTGCTGCATTCAAGAGCTCACATATCCTCCCCTTGGTTTGCTTGTATTTTGGTTGTAGATTTTCTTAGGAGTGTGCTCTTTGTGCGCTAGTTGGCCTTTGGGATCACAATTACTTGAGTACATTTATGCTCTCTTGAGTTTGGGTCCTTTTATTTTTGGCATGCCTGGTATCCTATCACCCATCCTTGGTCCTAGTGTGGACCCTGGTGTCAGACTTGGGGGCATCACAACCCCTTACCGTGCTCATAGATTTGGGAGTGATCACATTCTGCCTTATACTCCATTTGTGGAAGATGTTGACTCCCTTCTCTCGGTCTTTACACTGATGGTCACCCTCACGGGGGTGGTAGTGGATGCATGAATGTTGGGTCTACACCTTACTTTCCTTTTTATGTCCCATCGTTCACCACATTGTTTCCTTTGGGTGTAGTTGTCATGATCATTCCTCCCTATATCCTATAGTTTGGATTCTTTATTGACTATTTTGGGTTGTTTTGGACTAATATGGTTGTCATATAGGGTCCAGTTTTTGTACACTCTCTCCAAGGTTTCGACCCGTTCGTGCCTATCATAGGTATTATGTCTGAACTGACATATAGGTTAGGATATCACATGCGCTTGCACTTATGCATTTCCTTATGACCGTTAAATTATAACCTTAGGTACAAACCCATTCCATGGTGTCACATAACCTTCATGCTGCTTTTAGAAGTGACACTATGTGAATGGTAGATCTTTCCTATACATGGGTTCCCTAGTTAGATCCTTGTTGCATTTGGTGCCCATGCTGCGTTGCCTCTTTTAGGTTGTGGGAGTCCTTTGTATAGCATCGCCATGACTATGAGCAAGAGCTTCATACTCCTCTCAATCTTTATGCTGGCCTTTTTCCTTGGGGCTCCCTTGTATATGTCAAGTTGTAATTGCATTATCATGAGTTTTTCCTACGTTTTTGAGCCTTATGACGGCTTCCCTGACTTTGATTATCAGCCATATAGCCCCAGCTTGTCTCATGTCTAGCCAAGAAGAGTTGTTTTATATATATTTTGCAGCTTGATTCCCCATTTTTACCAAGAGGGGACTTTCCCCTGAGTGTCATTATCCTACACATGTTTCCTTGCATTGAGCATAGGTATGTTCCACTACTTGGAACTAGTTTGTTTGCCCCTTGACACTTGTCTCCTCCTAGTTTGTAACTATAAAGCACTTTTATTCTTTTTCAAGATTTTCAAAATATTTGAAAAAGTCCAAAAAAATCAAAAAAACAAAAAGACGGACAGGAAAAGATGTTAGCTTTGGCAGCAATCGAGTCGTGTCACCTTCAAACAAAGTATTGCATATCACATCCATTGGTTGGGTTAATAGCTTGACTTTAGGAGTTGTACTCATTTCTCTGATTTTATCTCCACTGATTGGTTAAGCTTCCAATCCCTATGGAGCCTATGTCGATGCCTCCTGCGTCGTAGAGATGTACCAGTTTTGTATATTGAGTCTATGCTACCTACATTTAGTCACCATTCGCCTTTATGCTCTTGTTTGAAGGAAGTTGAAGCCTGATTCAGCCATTCCTCAGTTTTCTTGACTTTGCATGTCGGCCATTCCTGATACTTGTACTGGTTCAAGAAAATTATGATCGAGTCCTTCCACATTATACAGCTTTGCTGAGTACCTCGTGTTGGATGATTGGGGATGCCTTAATGCCCTCCTTCCAATGGATTTCATCCCATCGACTTAAGATCATTTATTCTGGGATAGGAATCTAGAGTCATTTGAGTTCCTTGAGACTTACAGTCATCAGTGGTAGGTTATCTCGCCATCGATAGTTTTGGGAATACATCAATATCCCCTGATCGATGGATTCTTTCAAGTGTTTGACCTCAACACATTTATTCACACTTGTTAGATTGCACTCTAGTACCTTGATTCCCATTTTCATTATCAGTGGGTGATCTCGTGTCTGTTAACGGTATACATCAATGACCAATAATTAGACGATGGACTACTATGTTCGACCTCGACACCTCTATTCAAATAGTAGGACATGTACTCGTAGCGGTTTGTGTAGAATACTTTCCAGATTGGTGGAATTTCATATATGCTACCTCCTTGATTGTGCTAGTGTTCATGATATTTCATCTCTCGTGACTTGATTCCAGTGTATGTCAGATATCTTCATCCATTATGGAGATCTTGATCGATTGTATATCTTCAGCTTTCATGGAGATCATGATCCTTTGTATATATTCATCATGGATATTCTGATCTATCTATATTGTACGTGGTGATGAACACACATATCATATTTTGTATCATGCCTATTCATGGCCATTGTACTCTTATGTATCCGGGACTGTTGTATGTACTTGCAGTCATATGCAGAGATATTTGTAATGTATTGTTGGATGGCTGGTTCTTCCACCTGGTTCTTCATCACTCCATTTATGGGATGGAATTATAATGTATTTTGGCCATCGTATCACCCCTCTGACTTCCAGCTGACCTCACACATTAGGGGGCATCTGTTACAGCTGATTTTACCACACATGGTAGATCACACATTTATCGCCTTCCCTGTCCCTCTGCAAACTCTTTGGAACCCATGGACTATTTTTGTACCTTTGATGTTTCCAATATCATCCCTAAAAACATCTATTATTTTCCATACGTGACTTTTAAACCCTTTCTCACGTATATACATGGATATACCCTTTAAACCTATGTACATTGGGATCTGTGCAAAAGGCCAAATATTTTTGGATTTTTCCTTGATGTGGATCCGAGTCACTTATCTCTTGGCCTTCCATATTCCTTAAGATCGCTCGTATTTGACCTTCCATTACCCCATTGAAGCACTATATAAAGAACCCTTTGGATACATTGAAAGGGGAGGAATTGAAGAGCAAGAAAACTATAGTCCATTGTTGCCGTAGCTTATATTTGATTATGCATCCCTTTGTCCCTTTGAAAACTTAGTGTTCTTCCCAAGATTTCCTTTCCTTGTGAGCTTGCTATCGAGAGATGGAGGATTGAGGTGGTGGAGGACTTAGTTTCTCCAGTTCGCAGACGTGCCGACAGAGGTTGTCATTCTTGTAATCTTTGATTTATATTAATAGAAATTTATTTTCCTGTCCAATGATGTGCATTTAAATGAATATTGAATCCACGGATGCTTTTAATTTCTTATACATTATTGGTTATATATGCTAGAGTAGGTCTAACACCATTATATAGCATACTTGTCTTGTTTGCTGATTGTTGAGAGAGAAAATTGTTAACACAAGAAGGATTGGAAAAGCTCAATGGGGATCTACATCAACCATCTAGAATAAGGTATGTTTCGACATCCTTGAGTGTTAGATGTTTTATTTCTCTTGCATATTGGGAAGGGATTGATTTCTGTGGTTACTCTGTCTGTTGTGGTACACCCCAAGCCATAGGAAGTTTTCTCTGTAACAGTATATATATTCAAAACCCTTTTCCACAGATCTAGAAATTTTATTTAATAAATAAATAAATAAAAATTAAAAATCGGTTGTTCCACTATGCATATAATAAATCTAGTCCTTTGGCAGGATAAGCAAAGTAGAGTAGATCCAATACCAAAAATGAGATGGGCATATATTGCTTGTGTCATCAAATCATGAACTCTCACTAGTGCACTCTAAACTGAACCCTAAAACTTGACCCTAAAGAAAATACTTCTTTTCCTTCACAGATTAAATGTAAATAAATTGTGAAACGAATTGTACATGATTGAATTAGCTTATCAAAATGCAAATATGCGAATTGGATTTCGAGGCCATTCACAAAACTAAAATGAACACTAACCTCAAGTTGTCATCCTCTAGTATGTTATTTTGGATTCACGGATAGCTGATAAAAACCTAGTTCTATCTTCTGGTCACTGGTGTGTGCCTTCTAAGTTCGGGATCTTGGATATCTAATGAAAAAACCCAAAAAAATGGTACTTTATAGATTATTAACCAGGGATGAGCAATCACGATTCACAAGCGAGTATGGATTGCTTTAAACAAAAATTAGGGTCGAATCTAGCTGTAAAATTGATTCAAGTCCTAAAATGTGGGCGAATTCAACTCCATCGTCAATTTCGAGGAACCAGACAAGGCGAAATTGTGCCCAAAAACCACCATTCCTAGGAAAATCGGGGCAGATGCAATGTTGAAGAAATTTTTCGGGAGGGTGAAAGCCATTTTTACCCAATTTCCATATGATATACAATTGGGCTAACCTCTTTTCCACATTTTTTGGTAAATAAATTGTGGGATAAACTTTATTAATTAAAAAAGTTGGTTTAATATAAAAAATTCGCCCACTAAATTTTCAAAACTCCTTACAATTTGCCTTTGGGCTATAATTCGCCCATAAAATCATCTATGTATTGTATTTAAAAGTAGTTTTATTTATAGTTATATTAAGTACTTGTTGATGTATTTGTAACTTCAGAATGTATTCACTTGTATATCTTATGTATTGTACCCCGATGTTTATTCCGGGAAGTGTTTGTAATGTATTTGAGTCATGTCATGCCCCGATGTTCCTATCGGGAGATTCAATAATGTAAACAAGCCATGTAAAGTCATTGTGGGTAACCCTCCTATTGATCAAGGGTTGAATTCCCCACATTTGTGTGGCCCTAGGGTTATTAGACTCTCCTAGAGAAGTTATCCCTAGTGAGTTATTTATTCGGGTACACAAGGTACTCCCAAAAGACCGAACACCTTCAGCAACTGCTTCACACAAATAGATCACAGATCAACACACTGATGTTTTTCACGTGGTTAAAACCCTCGAGAGGGAAGCATCCCATGGCCACAGCCAAATAGCTACTTGGAGCAATTTATTATGCAAAAAAAAGAAAGTTACATGAGCTTCTCATAATCAATCAACTATCTAAGGACCCTCTATTCTCTTTAAATAGAGATCATAGACCAATCGAGTGTTAAGCCACGGATCAATGGTAGGTATGATCTAATAGAATTTGAACCGTTAGATCACTCTATGTCTAGAACATATCGTGACCATTGGATTAGAATATTTTCAAATGCATAGGCATACTAAAGAAACACACTTTTACCTAACGTATATATTACACAAGTTGATCTTAACTAACTCCTAAGTGTCTAAATATCCTAACATCCCCCCTTAAGAACAACTTGGGATAGGATTGAAGGATTTACAAAATTGACACTATTAGGAGAAGGAAGGAGGCATTAGAGCCTATACCCCCTTAAGGACACATTCCTGAACTCCTAACATAGACCGAAGTTTAGAAAACTTCGCTTCTATAAGAGATTTGGTGAAGATGTCTACAACTTGATCATTTGTAGGGCAATAGGGCACTTCAATAACATGATCATGAACAAGATTTCTGATGAAGTGCATGTGTAGCTCGATGTGTTTGCTGCACTGATGTAGAACTGGATCTTTGGCAAGCTTGATGGCACTTTGATTTTCGCACCAAAGTGGAGTAGGTTGCTGCTGCTCGAATCCAAACTCTAAAAGGATCTGTCGAATCCATAAAGCTTCCTGACTGGCATTAACTATGGCTCGATATTCTGCTTCTGCTAAAGAAATAGCAAGAGCTTGTTGTTTCTTACAAGCCCAAGTGATAGGTCCAGATCCCAGATTGAAAACATAACCTGTAGTAGACTTTTGATAATTAGGATCGTCGACCCAATCTGAATCAGTGAAACCAACCAACAAAGGTTTCCCCCCTGTATTGTAATGAATCCAAAACTGAATCGTACCTTGAATATATCAAAGTATTCTTTTTTATTCTTTCCAGTGACTTTCATGAGGAGTTTGCATATAACGGGAAACATGACAAATGACAAAGGAAAGGTCAAGAAGGGAATTAGTCAAGTATAAAAGGCTACCAACAAGCTAACGATACAACGTGGCATCTACTTCAGGGGAAGTACAAGTGGCAGAAAGTTTGACTCTAGACTGGAAGGGAGAAGGGGTTGGTTTACAATCTTCCATGTGGAAGCGACGAAGTAGGTCACAAGCATACTTAGACTAGGAAATAAATATTCCTTCTTTGGTTTGCAAGACTTGGAGACCAAGAAAATAATGCAAATGTCCTAAGTATGACATTTCAAAATTTTGCTTAAGACTGGATTTCACATGGGTTATAAGTTTAGGGTCACTACCGGTAAGGCTAAGTCAATCAACATAAAGAACAAGTATGTTGAGATGGTTTCCTACTTTCTTGGTATAGACATTGGGGTCAGAATGGCATCTAGAAAAACCAGTGTCAAGGAGAAATCTATCCATTTAGGCATACCAATCTCTAGGTGCTTACTTAAGGCCATATAAGGATTTCTTAAGGAGACAGACAAGGCTAGGTTATCCTGAACATATCTAGGAGGATGTGCCACATAAATTTCCTCCTATAAATCACCATGTAAAAAGGAAGACTTGACATCCTTTTGATGGACTTCCCAGTTATGTAAGGCTGCAAAGAACAAGGCAGATGGAATTCATTTTTGCGACAGGAGCAAAGGTTTCATTGTAGTCAATCCCTTCAACTTGGGAAAAACCTTTGGAAACTAACCTTGCCTTAATTCTTTCAACACTTCCATCTATTGCATACTTAGTTCTGTAGACCCATTTACATCTGACAAGTTTTCTTCCTTTTGGAAGAGGAACAAGATCCCAAGTATTGTTCACCATTAAGGAATGATATTCTTCATCCATATCTGCATCCCAATCTGGATTTCCTGACGCTTCTGCAAAAGTTTCTGGATCATGATTCTCGGAAACTTGAGCCAAAAGAGAAGAGGCTCAATGAAACTGAGAATGTGTTCGACGTTGATCTCTAGGATCACCAGCTGCTTCACATGTTGAATGGATCCATCGAGGAAGTATTGGTGCTGGTGCAATTTGAGGAACATGAGCAGGCGAAGGTGGATTTTCATCCTCACTATCATCATCAGAAACTGGAGTTGGAAACCTGTCAAGGAAGTTGGAAGAAGAAGAAGAAGAAGGCACAATCGTCGAATCGGTCTCGTAGGCCAAAGATGGCACACTCGCCAAGTTAGGCTCGCAGGCCAAGAGATTTTCATCAAATTTAACATCTCTTCTAATTATTATATCATGAGAATGTGGCTGAAGAATTCTATAACCTTTTACATCTTCAGAATATCCAACAAATATGCACTTTTCACTTTTAGGCTACAATGCTTTTCGTTTTTCATTCGGAATGTGAGCCCATGCTTCACAACCAAACACACAGAAGTGACTTACATCTGGTTTAATTTTACTCCATGCTTCTTCTGGTGTTATACCTTGTAAAACTTTAGTGGGTGTGCGATTAGCTATGTAATTTGTGCAATTTATGGCCTCAGCCCAATATTGAAGACTTAGTCGCCTAGATTGGATCATACAATTAGCCATTTATTTTAAAGTGCAGTTCTTTTGTTCATCTACACCATTTTGTTGTGGTGTATATGGAATAGTGTGTTGTTGTTGGATTCCTTGTTCAGTGCAAAAAGTAGTGAACTTGTTGTTAACATATTCTCCTCCATTATCAGATCTTAACTTAATAATTTGATCGCCAGATTGTTTTTCAACAAGGGCCTTATAGGCCAAGAACATGTTAAATACTTCGCTCTTACGTTTTAGGAAGTAAGCCCGAGTGCGTTTGGAGTAGTCATCATTGAAATTTAAGAAATATTTGGAACCCGAAAAGGAAGCAGATGGAAGAGGGCCACACAAGTCACTATGCACAAGCTCCAAGGGAACCGAGGCGTGCCAAGAGGCATGTTTGTCAAAACTATCTCGATGATGTTTTTCGAGTACACAACTGGAACAAACACCATCCTTGCAAGATTCCAGTGGAAGACTAGTCAACATAATTTAAGTGACCAAATCGCTCATGCCAAAGTTTGCTCAAGTTATCACTATGAGCAACAAAAACTGAAGGAAAATGTGATGACCCAAAGTTGTTAAATTTGTACAACCTAGTAATTTCATCAATAGTTCCAGTAGCAAGGACATTTTGAGTATTTTTAAAATCCATGATTACAACTTGGTGAGGTGTAAATGTCACAGTTTTACCTTCACCTGAATGAGTAATTTGATAGATTGATAACAAATTGCAGGAAAATTTTGGAACACATAGTACATCACTGAAATGACCATTTTCTACTGGAAGTGTTTCAGATCCTACAACACTTAGAGATCTATCATCACCAAAAAATATTTGTTTGGTGTTACATTCATGCATAGTAGAAAAGATGGCTTTATCCTTAGCCTAATGATAATATGCTCTAGAATCAATGAGCCATTCAATGGAAGTAGAAGAAGAAAGTTACATGAGCTTCTCATAATCGATCAACTAGCCAAGGACCCTCTATGCTCTTTAAAAATAGATCATAAACCAATCGGGTGTTAAGCCACGGATCAATGGTGGGTATGATCTAAGAGAAGTTGAACCATCGAATCACTCTATGTCTAGAACACATCATGACCGTCAGATTAGAATTTTTACAAATGAATACTAATGCATACTAAAGAAACACACTTTTACCTAACAGATATATTACACAAGTTGATCCTAACTAACTCCTAAGTGTCTAAATATCCTAACATTATTGTCAAGTTGGGAATTAGTATAAATAGAGAGTGAGCCTCTCTATTTATCACACATTCACTCACACTTAGTTGTAGTGCATAATTGAGAGAGAAGAAGTTGCTAGGACAAGAGAGGGAGAGAGACTACTGCTATCAGGAGATCATCTTACTATTTTTGGGGTTTTGCTTTTGGTGTTGATTCTATCTTTGAGGAAGATGCGGGGTTTTCTCCTTTATGGTTTCCCTAAGGAAAAAATTTGTGTTCATTGTCTCTTATGTTTGATTGATGTGCTTGTTATTCTCTTAGTTAAAAATCCTAAGAAAATGCTAGATTGGATGATAAAAATCTAACATGGTATTAGAGCTAACCTGAGAAGAAGAGATTGTGCAGCTGCGGAAACTAGGGCTTCCTACTTTTTGGATCTCTCTCCATAGATTTTCAGCAAAATAAGGCTGGGCTAACTCTCCTCTTGAGGGCGCATCTTTCTGTCAAAGCAAAATCTGATTCTGAGCATTTTCAGTTTTTGACCCGACACTATTGCCACAAATTAGGGCTTTCCATAGAAGTGGAATTTTTGAGTGAGCCTAGGCCTGGATTGATCTCCTCCTCAAAATTGAAGTTTAGAGATCAAGATCAAAGTTTTTGGTTGGGTAAAACTCCAGGAAAGTAAAACCCTAATCTACTTCTGAACCAGCTCTATAGAAATTCAGCTCCAGATCCAATTCCGACATCTTGACCTAGTAAGATCTAAATATTTTGCATTTCCATTTGAGGTTCTCTATTAAGATGTCTCATCATACCAAGCTTGATGGAAAGCTTGAGGGAGCTGATAACTTCCAAGCCTGAAAGTATAGGATCTCCCTGGTTCTGGAAGAAAATGATTTGGACTCTTACATCAATGAAGAGGTTCAAGTTCCAGAGGGAGATGAGGCTAAGGCCTTACATAAGAAGAAATTGGTCATGGATAAGAGGATTATTACTGATTCAATCAAGGATCACCTCATACCATAGGTGTCCTTTCTAAAGACACCTAAAGCTATGTTTGATGCCCTGACCAAATTGTTTGAAGGAAAGAACATAAACCTGAAGATGACTCTGAGAAATCAATTAAAGAATGTAAAGATGTAGAATGCAGAAACCATCCAGTCTTACTTTACAAGGGTCTTTCAGATCAAGGAACAGCTTGAAACGGTAGATGAAGAAGTAGAGAATGTAGAAATTGTGATGACCACCTTGAATGGTCTCCCTAGGACATGGGACTCTTTCATTCAAGGGATTTGTGCCAGAAAGAAGCTAGTCAAGTTTAGCATACTATGGGAAGAATGCTCACAAGAAGAAGCTCGAATAGCAGCTCGAGAAGAAAACATGGGAAGTGAAGATCAAGATCTCATAGTACAATACAAGAAGAGCAAAACAAATCATCACCAAGGTAAGAATTTTCATCCTAGAAGATCCAAAAAGAATATACCTAAATTCAGATGCTTTACATGTGATGAAAAAGGACACTGTTGGGCACATGGGCAGACCCGGGTTAACGCTTTATCCGTCGCACCAACAAAAGACCCACTGTGTTGGCCCTTTCGGAAACAACCTGCGCGCAGGTTGCAGTCTCACCCGAAACAGCAATGGGGTGCCGCAGAATCAGGTTTCTGCATGCAGAGAGGGGTATTACTGTACCTTAGCCTTTCTAAACAATTATTATTCAACTTCCTGTTAACTTATCATTCATTCACATATAACTTCACAGCATAATAAACAAACCAAACTTGCATAACCCACTACAGGGAATCCATAGCGAAGCTTAGTATTAGCAGAGATCTTATATTATCAGATATATTCAGTTTAATGCATGAAAATGACGGAAACAAAAACAACACAACAAAACCACAACACCAAATATAATGTGGTTCACCCCCAGTGTAGGGGCTACGTCCACAAACTGCGTTTTATTCCTCTTTCCTCAAAACCACAGTTTATCTGCGCACTCAGCTGCAGATTCCTTCAGCTCCTAACAGCCGCGCACACAGCAGCAGGCTTCTGCGCACACAGCTGCAGATCTTTCTTTCTTCCTTACAAAAACCCTCTGCGCACACAGCTGCAGAGGTCGTCCACGCACACAGCTGGGACTTGTCCTTTTCTTACAAAAACCAACCTTACTTCGCCTTATCTTTCTTTACATAAAAAGCCTAACCTATCCATTTTCCATAAGCGCTTATTTATACTGCGCAGCTTTACAAAAACCATGGTCTTAAACCATGGGCACCCACAAAAACCCTAAACCCTGAATTTAAACCATGGGTTTATTACAAAAAGAGAGGGTTTTGACTTACCCTGACACCCCTAAGACTATTTTGACCCATAACTCCGCTTACAAATTTCCTAACTAACCGCGGAGTTACCCAATATGGATTATGCGCCCCAACAGGCCCCTAAGACTCACTAGTGGCCCGTCCCGGGACACTCTGCATCTTCTCTGGTGGGCGAATCTTCTGTGCGAGGGTCTGGAAACGACTGGTGAGATTATGCAGTATTTCATCAGTGGCTTGCTCCTTTTCCACCAACTCCTGTAATACTGAAGAAGAGTCTGTATCAGCCGTTTCCTGCGCAAAATTGTCATATGTCTTCAAAATTTTGAGCTGGCTTTCCGCAGCATTGGTCAACTCTAAGGCTTCATCAACCAGGGGCTGTAGCGCACTTTCCAGCATTGTCACCTTCGTCCTGCAAGACTCGATTTCCTGTTGAAGTTCCTTTTTGCGTTTTAATTTAGCCATCTTCTGCATAGGTGGCAGCGTCTTGATCTCTATTCGGACTGCATCGAGCTCATCCTGGCGCAACTTGATGGTTTCCTGAATCTTCCCTACATCTGGATGATCCTGTAGATTTGCCCAAGCTTCTATGCTGTCTTCCATTAGTTTTGCGACACTAGCCATGTTGTCTGATATTTTTGTTGCTGAAGCCTTGATATCCTGTTGACGCTGTTCTCAGACCTCTGGAGGAGTCTCAGGGGGAATGCGCAGTTGAAGTTCTGCAATCTGTTGCTAATATTCTATCTTCATCCGTTCCAATTCACTGTGGGACTGCTGGGCATAGTCTTTCATCTTAGCAATCTTCTGCTTTGGGTCCTCTGTTTCCTGTATGTCGGAGTCAGACAGACTCCGACATGCCTCATCCAACGCTTGCAATAGCGTGGTTGTTGTCTGCTCGGCCTCTTTCTTCTGTTGCTCGATCTCTTGTAGGCATGCGGCGGAAGTTTTGTTTTGCTTGATGGATTCTTCCAGTTGGATTTGTGACACTTGAGCTCGGGTATGGATCTCCTTTGTAATCGCGAGCTGTCGGAGGTGCAACTCTGACATAGGTATCTTCGTATAATCAAGCTCTGCAGTTATATTTGTCGGGGGTCGAGAATCGATGTCAGGCTGCATCAGAGTTGCACTTGAAACCTGTCCCTGGGGATCCCTAAGTGGCCATTGCCTACTATCCTGCTGCGGGGGTGCCATAGTGCTGCTTGCCGCAGTACTGGGTGTTGGTTTTGCGATTAGCTCTTTTAACTCTGATACCCTGGTTGCGAGACCTGCGAGGCTG
>LPNX010807495.1:7745-30501 GCA_001517045.1 Pseudotsuga menziesii
CAAGCACACACAAGCACATTGATCTCTTTGATTTGACTCCATTATTAAGGCACTGGTCTTTTTTGCTTCATATTTATATTGTGTATCAACCTTGTGCTTTCGTGTGTATCTTCGTATCTTGTCATCTTGATTGTTTATAGTTAAAGTATTCAAACTCCTAAATAACTGATTCAGTACAACATCATTACACTAAGAAATCATCCTTAGTAACTTAATAGGGTCTACCCCCCTTGGCTTCGTTAGGAGTTGAGCCTAAACGAAGGAGTCAAGAACAAGGTGACAGCCTTGACTCGAGACTTGCCCCCAAGGACACACCGAGTGGCTTGAAGATTTCTGCCACGTGATCCAGGTGTGTGAAAAGGCGGCAACACATCTCAAGTATAGATAGTTTAATGAACTTGAATTTTCCAACTAGAGTTCTATTACATAAGGAAACAACCATGTAACATTCCTAAATTACGAAAAAAAAATTATTTACTATATGTAACTCTATATTTCCTAGGATGATAAATCCATGAGATGTTATACTTCATGTTTTTTCTGTTGTGACAACAATTAACAAAATGACATAAGTTAAATTTCCAGACTCAAATGACTATGTTTAGTGTTTTTCATCAGCATGTCTCTTTTTATGACAACATGTTGATACATTGTCATGTATTCTAGTCGATACTATTGTTACAATTGATTTTACCACACATGGTTGATCACACTTTTATGGCCTTCCCTATCCCTCTACAGACTCTTTGGACCCCATCGACCATTCCTCCTCTTCAATGTATCTAAGGGGTTTCTTATATAGTTCTTCAATGGGGTAATGGAAGGTCAAATCCGAGCGATCTCGAGGCATATGGAATGCCAAGAGACAAGTGACTCGGATCCACATCAAGGAAACCTCCAAAAAAATTGGACTTATGGTCCATGGGGTCAAAAGAGTCTATAGAGGGACATGGAAGGCCATAAAAGTGTGGTCAACCATGTGTGGTAAAATCAACTGTAACAACTATCTTGTTTCTATAACTACTTTTAATTCTTTGTTGGTTGCAAAGTCATAAAAGTCGTTTTCGTTTTTCCAATTTTGGTCCTACCTATGAGCTAGGAAAGAAAAGGTCATAAGTATTACTTATCCTTTTAAGGTTAACACAATAACCTTCATTTTTCTTTGTCCAGGTGAATGAGATCAAGCTTCAAGTTTCTTGTTTAAAAAAAAATCCTAAACTACAAGGCATCAATTATCCCTAGAAAAAGGTGGGACACCAAGGGTTTGAAATCAACCTATAACTAAGTTCTAAATCAAAATTCATACTATTGTCACTCCACCATACTATATGTTATGTCATGAATCACATATACCATCATGAGGAAACTATGCAAAATTACCTAGAATTTTTAATTGACACAATGATTGACTTAAAATCGAAAACAATGAAGGTTGAAAAGATGTGTAGAGGACATGAATTGAATGGTTTCACATGCATTCCATGTGGAGGCCTTGAATGCTCCAGTTGGCGGCCATCGTGCATGGTGCAAAACCTTACGGGTTCAATGCATCTCATTAATTGTGTTTGTATTTTCAATGAGGTTCTGCTTGGGGTTCATTGTTTTTCCCTCCATCCCAACTGGTCTCTGGTGACCTGATAGCTCCTCTGTTCAGAACCAAAGTTGGAGGAGTCGAGGCTCTCAGCCCTCGACACCTTTTAAACATGTCCAAGAATGAGCAGTTCGTTGGTGAGGTTCAATTTCCTTATTACAGTGACGTATGTGTTGCTTTGGTTATGGTTCTCAACGCTGAGATAAGGTAAACTCTTTCTCTAAAGTTTCAAAGATGATTTTCTTTTGTTTATAGAACATTTTATAATCCATTTTTTTGACTCTTGAGTTCGTATGTATAGGAGGCATCCCAGAATGGTTCTCTGCAACAACTTGATTGGTCACAAACGCTAACAAGGTTACGGTTTGAGTAATACTTGTACCTCATCCTCCATGGCTCTATGGTTTGACCTGAATGCTTATGGCATGGTATGGATGCCCATCTTTCTGTTGGATTTTGGTGAAAGTGATGAGTCCCTTTGGTAGTCGTGAGGCATTTTTATAATTTCAAACTGTAATGTTAAACCCTACGACTCTGAATTCAAGGTGACTGTATAGATAAAAAAATGCAGGGTTATTGATTTTGTTTTACGCTGTAAGAACAGCCCTACGAATGTCTATGTAAGAAATTTGACCCTGTGAGGGCTTTTGTGATGTAAAAACTCATTTGTAATTTGATTTTACAGTTTCATTTTTTTTTGGAAAATTGAAAGGTGGTGATGAGGCCTTTATCCTATTGCAATCAATTTTAAGATAGGCCATAGAGCCATTGTCAAAAGATATTGATGTTTATCATTTTATGGAAAAGGTTTTGTAAAAAAATGTAAGTAGCCAGTGAGGCCTTTACTGTTGAAATCTTGTATACTATCTTGTTTTTTTTTCAATTTTGTTTTCTTTAATGTATTAGTTATCAGGCCGTAGGCCATGAATAAACTTTGTAATGAATATGTTAAAGATTCTAGGCTGTGAGGCCTCTATTTTTATACCAGGAGAATCATTTAGGTCATGAGGCCATTGTCATTTCGTCTTAAAAATTCTAAAGGGTAAAACTATTTTATTTTTAAGTGATTAATCCCTAAGGCTGTTGCATCTTTCTTCTATAAGTTAAAAACATTACAGATGCCAATTCCAATTCAGCTTACATCATGTAACAAGCGTTGCGTCCTGTCAATCATCTCAATTTGGTATTCAACATTAATGGTTTTTTTGTAAAATACTGGGCCATATCACCCTTATAAATTAATTCCGCGGAAAGAATCCTTAACCGAAATCAATATGTAACCTAGATTAGTTATTATTTTAATTTGAAGTTTTGTTTATCCTACTATATCTAGGGTTTTAATTAAGAGGTCAGAACTCAACCCTAGTTTGGAAAAGAAACATCTATAAATGTATATACAATATACCGTGTAAGGCTCTGGGTCTAAAGATCATGGTTTTAAATTAATGGTTCAACTAGATGTTTTTATGTTTATTTTGATAAGACTTTATCATGAGCATATATGTATATACTAGGTATATCCTCTATTACTAATTCAAACCTTTGATATGTTTTATAATGAGCACTGTTTAGTTTAATTAAAGAAACTATATAATTAGCTTACGAAACTATCTAAGAGTTTTATCGTTATTATGATTTATCATTTTTATGTATATTTACTTATAAATCTCTGTGATTAGATTTATATATTATAATAACCTCTGTAATAGGTTTTTATAGGGTTTTCACTAGTCTTTACTGAATATAGATGTTATTTTATTTTAAAACCTAGACTAACATAGAATTACCACTAATATTATCAATAAACTATATTATTAAGAAAAATTAGATAGAAGAACTATAGTTAAAATACCAAGAGAAGGAAAAATAATCGTTTAATATAAGACTAACCTAACAGAAAAAATAGATCAGTAAACTTTAAATATTTACATTGAGTAAATTAATTTCAGGTTTCTCCTCCTAGAACAATAAAGACTAATTTCCAAATACTCCGTAGCTGATAAGCCATCTATAAATAATTTTCAGATAGAAACTACAAAGCATAGATAATAAACTATCAATTTAAGTTTTGCAGCTACTGAGCATACTTCTAAAAAATACAGACATAGAAATAAATCTCAGATAATTAACAACAATTAGAACCTGGATAATGTGCAGAAGGGGAAAAACACCCAAAGGATATTGTTCCACCCAACCTTCTCCTGAAGTAGCCAAGATTACTTGCTTAGGACCCCCAAGCCTATTCACTGAACCACTAGGATGAATATCACTGGATAATAGACCACACAGAAACTTGTTGTAACTTAGTACTTAGTAGAAGACTTAACTCTTCAATTCTACTTTAGCTATCTCCTCATCAAATTCCTTATGTGCATGACTTTTCAGTTTCCAGGAGTCGTAAGGTTCATTCACTTGAAAAGAGAATGAGTAGTGAGCCTCTTGCCAATTTGATGGTATTTATATGATTTCTTAGGTCTTTGGGTCAGTTTTGGAGTTAAATGAGCCACCAGCTCAGCTCCCCCTCTCTGGGAACATGGCCACAATTTTAGGGATTACGCTTCCTGCAATAGCTAGAAATTGAAATGCTAGTGCTGCCGCTTGTCAGCTAGCCTTCTACAACTGCTCATTCCTCCTAGTGGGTCAGTAAACACTCATTCAATAGTCTCCTTTAGATAGGTGTCTCTTCCCTTTAATTATTAAAATAAATAATTATTCAATAACAGTCATCCTTGACCAACTTCGTCATGAAAAATTTACAATAAATTTAACATAATGTTTTTTGAAATAAATAAAAATATTTATTTATCAGTTCTTGGTGTGTTAAAAACACCCCCCCTTAAGCTAAACATTGTCCTCTATGCTGATTAAGTTTATTTTGAATCTTCCTGAAACAGATATGGATATGCCACCTGCATATCACTCTTCAATTCCTAGGTGGCTTCATCTCAAATGAGGTATTTCCATTTCATCTTTACTTGTCCAATGGTGTGATTTGGAAGAAAACTTTCCCTCGTGTCGAGAATACAGTCCGGTTCCACCTGAAAATATCTTTTGGGTTCTATCTAAATCACATTCTAATTGATCACATGAGTAGCATCGTGTACATACTTTTTCAATATAGAAATATGAAAGACATTATGTATTCTAAGATTAGGTGGAAAATCTAACTGATGTTCCACCAACCCCACTCTTCCCAATATTTTGAATGGTCCACAATACCTGTGTGCTAATTTAGCTCAGCTCCCTAGTTTAAATGATCTCTTATTGGGTTTTACATTAACAAATACCTGCTCACCTACTCATAAATATTTTGGTGTTCTTTTAAGGTCGGCATGAATCTTTTGTCTGTTAGAATAATCAACCCATAGTTACCTACCTTAGACATTAATTAAATCATTTTTTTCTTATTACCTAGTCTCCTAGATTCCACTCTATGCTAGTTTCCTTCTACGTGTCATAGAAGTCAACACTTGCTAAAACTGAGTCATGGAGCACTTGGGAAACCCCCTAGAAACCATATTCAGCATGTCTGCTTTATTCTAGATCCTCCAAAGTGCATATCTGTTTTTTTTGTAAAGCTGTCTGTTTTATTGAGAATTAAGCATGAATTAAGGAAAAATGAAAAGCTAGACTAGGTGTAGTTGACTTGTTTTTTTACCACATCATACTCCATCCTTTTCTCCTAATAAAAGCATGTATGAGTTGTATTTCCATCCCTTATTAGCTTTCCTACTTGACTTAGCCAATTCGTGAGCATATTAGTGGATTTAGAAACTGCTTTATGCACCTATGGGGGATTTGATAAGATTTAGTAAGCCTAATTTTTGACTATTTCGAATGGCATCCTTATGCATTCGAATATCTCATTTAATTATATATTGCAGCAGCCTATTACTTCACAAGTTTGGCTATTGTACACTTATTCAATACAGATTAGTGTTATGCTTCAATTTCAGTCTCCTTTCATGTTAATTTTACATGTTTGATTAGCAATTTTATGAGTGTAATTGTTCTATCACTTGGGTTAAATTTCCACATGGTATCGGAGCCTTTGTATATCGATTTCTCTCCTTCCATATTTCTATTGCAATCTTGACATCTTGACTGGGAGTATATTCTGCTAATTGAAGGGCATATTTCTGAGCTATGGACCAATCTCAGAAGATCATATTGACTCCATTTAATTTCTTTGAATGGAAAGATGAGATGGAGATATTGTTGAGAGATAAATTTCTCTACATGTTTACTATGGCAACTGAGATAGAGCCCAATGCAGCTGTAGAGAAAATAAAATGGCACAACAGGAGGGATGAGGCCTATGGTCTTTTGTGTCTGAGCATTTCAAGAGACCTCCTCTTCCATCTTGATGGATTGAAAACACCTAATGAAGTGTGGGAGAAGCTTGTAGAACTTTTTGGTAAGATAGGTGAGATTAGAGGACATCAAATCGAGAATGAGCTGATCTCCTTGAGTCCCAATAGCTTCGAATCCTTGCAACTCTATTTTTCCAAGCCCTTGTTTTGCAGCTAAAACAATGTGGAATTGAAAAGAAGGAAGAGCAACTAGTTTTGTCCATGCTCTCAAATCTTGGCCCTAAGTATTCAGTGTTTGTTTCAACCTTCAATGCCACTAAGTTGATAGCTCGATCCTGGAAGATGCCTAAGCTTACAGATTTCATGGAATTCCTCACACAGGAACAAGATAAGTTGGTGATGATGGGCACTGTCAAACCTTCCAAAGACTAAGCTTTGGTTGCTGGATATTCAAGGGTGGATTCAAAAAGCAAGAAAAAAGATAAAAATCCACTTGAGAAAAAGAGAGACAAGAACAAGTCTCAAGAGGAGCCCCAAGGCTCCAAGAAGAACTTCCAGAAGAAGAAGAACAAAGGAGAAATGAACAAGTGTGCATACTGTAGTAAGGGCTATCATCCTGACAGCTCTTGTATGAAGAAGCAAATTGACATGTTGACCCAACTCCTAGAGAGAAACAACATCTCCCTTCCTGATTTCTCAAAGAAGAGGGAAGGAGGATCAAATTTAGAGGATAGAGAGAGAGTGCATGCTTTGGTTGTTGGCACATCAAGATCACCCAGCTTCATCATAGACTCTAGAGCTTCTAGACATATGGTTTCAAAAAAATATGCATTCTCCTCTCTTTACATGTCGAAAGGTCCACCAATAGTTTAGGGAGATGACTCTCTCACTGACAGTTTGGGAAAAGGAAGGATTGATCTTGACCATGGTAAGTTCAATAATGTGTTGTATGTTCCAGGTCTTGTCTCTAATCTCTTGTCAGTGTATCAGATGACTCACACCGGGTCTCCAAAGAAGGTCATCTTCTCCCCTGATGATGTTGAAATCACTGAGATTTCGAATGGTAAAGTCATAGCAAAAGGTGTTGTTGATCACACTTTGAAGGTATACATGTTTTCCCATTTTATACCCTACTCAAACCCCTATGCTCTTCTGATTCATGCTAATGAGGAAAGCAAGCTTTGGCTTGAAGTATTTGGACATCTTAACTACAAGTATCTTTCTGATTTTAGTGGAAAAGATATGGTCATAGGGTTACCAAAGATCAAGTTTTCCAAGGGATTCTGTTAAGGTTGTATCCTAGGAAAACACCTAGAGCACAAATTTGAGAGAGCTAGTCATGAGAGAACCTCTACACCTCTTGAGTTGATCCATAGTGACATTTCTGGTCCATTTCCTCATATGTCCATCAGCCAAGACAAATATGCACTGACCTTCATAGATGACTTTTCCAGGTATTGTTGGGTTTACTTCCTAAAGCATAAGTCTGAAGTTTTTGACCTCTTCAAAGTCTTTAAGGCCTTGGTTGAAAACCAGTCTAGGAGGAGACTCAAGATACTTAGATATGAAAATGGTGGTGAGTATGTCAAGTCTTAATTCATTTAGTATTGTAAATATGTAGGTATTCAGATCCAACATTTAATCCCTTACACACCATAGCAAATGGTGTTGCTGAGAGAAAGAACAGGTCACTGAAGGAGATGCCAATCTGGATGATGGAGGCTAAGACTTTGCCACCAAATTTTTGGGCTGAGGCTATAAAATATGCATCCTACATCTAGAATAGGGTGCCTCATAAGCAGCTTGATGGTATGAATCCTTTCAAATCTTGGAGTGGGCACAAGCCAAATGTGACCCATTTCAGGATTTTTGGCTCAAAGGCTTGGGCTAGAATTCCAATGGAAAAGAGAAAGGATTTGCAGCCCCAAAGCCAATAGTGCCTATTTTTTGGGTATTTTGAAGATTCAAAAGGGTACAAGCTGTTCAACTTGAGCACTAACAAATCTTTCATTGAAAGAAGTGTTTAGTTCCAAGAAGCGCCTTTAGTAGCAGTTGAATTTGGAGAGTCTTCTTCACCACAAGATCCATTGATTGCAAGTGGAGAGAATAATGAATTTGATGATTCTGATATGTATAATAATGATGATTTGATTGTAGATCCTGACATTCCTACAAGACCAAAATGGGAAGCAAATACCATTCATGTAGCTGGGGAACTAGCTAGAAATCCTAGTGACACTAGGAGGACTAGATCTTAGTTTGAGAGTGCCCTGTGTATGAAAGATCCTTTATTTGCTGAGAAGTGCTATATGATGGTTGAATCAGATCCACAGACATATGAATATGCGTCACATGATCCAATATGGAAAACAACCATGAAAGAATAATTCATCTCACTCCAAAAGAACAACACTTGGGAACTGGTTGATCTTCCCCTAAGGACGAAGCTAGTTCAATGTAAGTGGGTTTTCAAGACTAAGTTTGCTGATGATGGCTCAACTTTGAAATATAAGGAAATATTGGTAGCTAAGGACTAATCAAAATTACATGGTATTGACTACAATGAAATCTTTTCACCAGTGGCAAAGATGGACTCCATAAGGCTAGCTTTAGCCATTGCAGCTTCGAAGCAGTGGGAGGTGCATCACATGGATGTGAAGTGTGATTTCCTAAATGGAGATTTAATTGAAGAGATTTACATGCAGAAAAATAAATGGTTTGTTTCTAATCCATATTTTGTGTGTAGGTCAAATAAATCATTGTATGGGCTCAAGCAAGCCCCCAAGGCTTGGTATGCCAAGATTCATGGCTTTCTGTTGTCATTGAGTTTCGTTCGATGCAAGTATGATACTAATGTTTATTTGAAGTTGATTCATGGTTCTTTGATGATTATTTTCTTGTATGTGGATGACCTTTTGATTACAAGAAGTTCAAATAAAGATATTGCCTCCTTGAAGGATGTAATGAACCATGCATTTTCTGTGACATATTTGGGATTGTTGAGCCAATTTTTGGGTCTCGAAATTGATCAACCCCAACATGGAATCAAAGTACATCAGTCCAAGTATGCTTTAGATTTTCTGAACAAGTTCAACATGAAATATTGCAAGCCAAGCAAGACTCATTTTCTTTCAGGAGTTAATCTTGAAGAAGCAGGTTCTTCTCCTATGGTAAATAATACACTGTATAGGTAGTTGATTGGGTGTTTGCTTTATCTTACACACACTTGGCATGATATATATTATGTAGTTAGTGTGGCTTCAATATACATTGATCAGCCTCATGAGGCCTATTGGAGAGAATCCAAAAAGATCCTTAACTTTGTTCAAGGAACAAGAACTCATGGGATATTCTACAAAGCTAAATTTGATCTTGATTTGATTGAGTTTACTGACAATGATTGGGCAGGTGACAACACAGATCGAAATTCAACATCAGGAGATGTGTTCATTCTTGCATAAGGACCAATTAGTTGGTCAAGCAAGAAGTAGAGTGCCATAGCACTCTCATCTATAGAAACAGAGTATAGAGGAGTTGTAAATGCAACAACTCAATGTTTGTGGTTGCAGGGAATACTTGGAGAATGTTGCTTCGAATCATACTTTTCAACTATTATCAACTATGATAATCAGAGCGCCATTCGAATCTACAATGATCTATTTTATAGATAGTGAACCAAACACATTGATATCCATATGCACTACATCATATAGCTTGTGCATGATGGCACCATTCATTTATTCTTCTGTGCATCTTCAGAACAAGTAGCAGACATCTTCACCAAAGTTTTTTGTGAGAAGACATTCAGCAATCTCAAATCACTACTGGGGATTGCTGATCATGCTATGAAGCATGATTGATGACAATATTTTCAAATTTTGTTTTACTGTCCATGTTTAAGGGAGGATTTTCCCACTGGGTTTTTGCCTCTTTCCTTGGTTGAATGGACAAGAAGTATGTAAAGGGTGACTAAGCCTTGTTGCTAGGCCCTAAAGTTTTCTAATATTTACTCATGAATTCAAGCTTAGGGGGGGGGTGTTAGAAAAATCAACCCATAGTTACCTACCTTAGACATTAATTAAATCATTTTTGTCTTATTATCTAGTATCCTAGATTCCACTCTATGCTAGTTGCCTTCTACATGTCATAGAAGTCAACACTTGCTAAAATTGAGGCATGGAGCACTTGGGAAACCTTCTAGAAACCATATTTAGCATGTCTTCTTTATTCCAGATCCTCCAAAGCACATATCTGATTTTTCTGTAAAGATGTCTGTTTTATTGAGAATTAAGGAAAAAGGAAAAGCTAGACTATATGTAGTTGACTTGTTTTTTGCCCACATAATTCTCCATCCTTTTCTCCTAATAAAAGAATGTATGAGTTTTCTTTCCATCCCCTATTAGCTTGCCTACTTGACTTATCCAATTTGTGAGCATCTTAGTGGATTTGGAAACTACTTTATGCACCTGTGGGGGATTTGACTAGATTTAGTAAGCCTATTTTTTGACTATTTCAAATGGAATCCTTATGCATTTTAATCTCTCATGTAATTATATATTGAAATAGCCTATTAATTCACAAGGTTGGATATTATACACTTATTCAATACAGATTAGTGTTATGCTCCAATTTCAGTCTCCTTTGATGTTAAGTTTGCATGTTTGATTAGCAATTTTGTGAGTGTAATTGTTCTATCACTTGGGTTCAATTTTCACATTATCTATCCTAAGAAGTTTTCAAATTGTTTTGTACCTATTTCAATGTTAGTTCCAGTTCTTTTAACAAGTCAGGTCCTAACATCAATCTATCAACTAGGTTACTCCAGGTAAGAAGAGTATTACATTTTCTACCATATGATATTTCAAAAGGAATAAGTCTAGTTGAATCTTGATAATGATCATTATACGCAAATTCAACTAAGTGAAAATTATCTTCCCACTTCTTGGTATAGTCTCTAACATACATTCGTAACATGTCTTCTAATACTTGATTGACTCTTTATGTTTGTCCATCTGTTTGCGAATGATAAGAAGTACTGAAATTCAATTTAGTATCTAGTCCTTTAAACAAATATTTCCAACAATTACCGGTAAACTTAGGATCCCTGTCAGAAATGATTACCCTCGGAATCCCATGTAACCGAAAGATTTCCTTCATGAAGATGTCAGCAATATTATCATCTTTATGAGTTGTTTTAATAGATATAAAGTGGGCTGCCTTGCTTAGTTTTTCCACAAATACCATTATTGAATCATTTTGTTTCTGATTTTTAGGAAAAATAGTTATAAAATCAAGACTCATGACTTCTCATTTCCAATTTAGAACTGGTAATGGTTGTAAAATACCTACTGGGGGTTGATGTTTAGCTTTAACTAGCTGGCATTCTATAGACCTAGCTATAAAGTCAGCAACTTTGTTCTTCAAATTAGGCTAGAAATACTCTTTTCTCAACATTGTTATCATTTTTTGATACCATGAATGTCCGTAATAAGGAATTTTGTGTACTTCATTCAAAATTAGCAATTTAATTTCTTGTATTTTAGGCACGTAAAGTATTTTTTTATACAACATTGAGCCCTTCTCATTTAAACTGTAATCTATTTTTACATTTTTAGATTCATTCTGAGTTACTTTTTCTATTAAACTTTGGTATTCTCATCCAGTTTTATTCCTTCTTACAATTTATCATCTAATTTGGTTTTATAATTGCTAATGGCAGTTATAAAACTTGTTATTGCATTTTTTCTTAAGTCATCAACCACTTTATTTTCCTTTTCTTTAATGTGTTTGATTTCAAAATCATATTCGCTAAGGAAATATAACCATCTATCTTTCCTTGCATTTAGATTTTGTTGATTCAACAAATACGTCAAGCTTATGTTATCAGACATTAGCTAAAATATTTTACCTATTAGATGATGGCGCCACATTTTTAAAGCATGGATTATGGAAGCTAGCTCTAAGTCATAAGTTACATAATTATTTTCATGTGTTTTTAACTTCCTTGATTCATAAGAAATTACATGACCTTCTTGTGTTAGTACTCCACCCAAATATTCATTGCATGCATCAGTGCATACAACAAAATCTTTGTTTAGAGCTGTTATTTTTAAAATGACTGCATTGGTTAATAATTGTTTTAATTTATTAAAACTTTCTTCACATTTTTGATCCCAAACAAATCTTTTTCCCTTTTCCTATAATGATGTTATAGGATTTGTGATTTTCAAAAATCCTTCTATAAATTTCCTATAATAACCTATTATTCCCATAAATGATCATACATCAGTTACGTCCATGGGAACAGTCCAATCAATTATTTCTTTTATCTTATCTGGGTCTACCGACATCCCTTCTTTGCATATTATGCACCCTAGATATTGTATCCTATCTTTATAAAATTCGCATTTATTGAACTTAGCATACAATTTATGTCCTCTTAAAACTTGTAGTATTATCTGCAAGTGTTTGCCATGTTCTTCTTTGGTTTTAGAATAAATTAATATGTCGTCTATAAAGAAAAATACAAATTTATCTAAGTATTTTCTTAGGACACTGTTCATTAAGCACATGAAAGTTGTTGGAGTGTTTGTTATCTTAAAGGGCATAACCAAAAACTCATAGTGCTCATATCTAGTTCTGAAAGTAGTCTTAAAAATATCTTCTTCTTTAATTCTGACTTGATGATATCTAGATATCAAGTCTATTTTTGAAAATATTGCCGCTTTGTGTATCTGATAAAACATATCATTGATGCAGGGCAGCTGACACCTAGTTTTAATTGTAATTTTATTTAGTTGACGGTAGTCGATACATAGACGTAACGTACCGTATTTCTTGTTAACAAATAATACAGGTGCTCCCCAAGGGGATACACTATGGTGTTACATATTTTTTTTCTATTAGTTCTTGCAATTGTAATTTTAATTCGTTCAGTTCTAAAATGTTCATTTGGTAAGTTTCCTTTGAATCAAGTACAGCTCCTGGTACTAATTCGATTGTAAAATCCAGATCTCTCTTTGGTGGTAATCCTTGACTTTCTTTTGGGAAAACATCTGAGAAATCCTGCTAGATTGGAATATCAACGAATTTTAGCTTATCTTCTTTATCAATTTGTTCATTATTTATTATATGTACAAAAAATACTTTACAGCCTTTTCTTATATCCTTTTTCATCGGTAAGGCTGAGATTTGTCAAACATAAATTTTTCTAGGTATTCCTATAACTGTAATCCTTTCTTCTTTATCATTTAAACAAGTAAACATTTTCTGGAAACAATTTAAAATTACTTGATGTTTTTCCAGCCAATCCATACGTATTAGAACATCATAATATCCTAACGGTACATATTTAACTTGAATTGAGTTTTAAATTGACTCAAAAACAAATCAAAATTTTCGACATAATTAACCACTTTCCTTTTAGTTTTTGTAGCTAATTGGACCATCCAAGTATTTTCAAAAAATTTCAAAGATAAATTGAATTTTTCCACTATGCTAGGTGACACATAACTTAAACTATCACCTAGATCAATCATAATGGAAACATAATGGGTATCATACCTTGCACTTCCACCATGGATGTCTGATGATCACCCTGTCGATTCTCGAAGGTTGCATTTATTCTAGTCATTTCATTTACTATATCTTCAATTGTTTCCTCTTCATGAATGGTATGCATGTTGCTAAAGTTTCCTTTCCTGTTCAGACAATACTTTGAAGAATACGGTCCTTGAAATTCCCAACACTTTATAGGTTCCTTATGCTAATTATTTAAAAAAAAAATGTTAGGCATATCCCTGCCTTTTGGTGCTATAGAATTTTACTATGTTTTATTTTTAAAATATTCTCCTTGATAATTATTCTTGGAGAAATTCTAAAAATTATTTCCAAAACTATTATTAGACTTAAAACCTTTTCTCTTCTTATCAAAGTTACTTGTTCTCTTATTCTTCTAGTCAGGTATCCTTTCTCTCTTTTTACTCCATTCATAAAAAAATTCTCTTCTCATTTCCTCTTCAAGGGTCTTCAGGTTATCAAACTCAATTCTATCGTTGAAGCTAGTAGGCAGATAGCTTAAAAAACTTTGTATTTTAGGCTTTTCATCAATTATATATGGTACATATCTTAACAGACTTAGAAATTTTCTACTTAACTCTTTCCTTGACATTGAACCCATTTTTAGTTCATAAAATTATTTAGCTCTTTCCTCATAGTACTGTTCAGATAAAAACTTTCTTTTAAAATACTTTTTAAAGACTCTCCAGCTTAGATACTTCTCCTTAAGGTTTTTGACTCCTTTTATGTCTTACCACCAGATGTCAGCCTTTCTGGTTAGGTTGTAAATAGCCATATGGGATTTCATTCTATCAGAATAATTATAAATCTGGAAATATTTCTTCATTCTCGACAACCAAGCCTCAACTTCTTCACCTTTTTCTACTTATTCGTTAAAAATGGGAGGCTTTATCTTTTTAAATTCCCCCAAAATTTCTTCATAATGTTTATACTTCCTTTTTCTAGGTTTACGGTCACTTTCACTACTTTCACTTGTGTGTTTATACCTTCCACGATGCGACCTTGCATTAACCTATGAAGAAGATTCACTATCAGAATACTTTACTTTCTTTACCTTATTTTTGTAGGATACTGTTTTCGAATCAGTTTCATAAACATTTCTTTTATCCTCTATTATATATTTTGTCTAATAACATCTGATTCGGTTCCATAAATTTTCATTATCTATTTTTACAGTTTCTAGCTCATCCTTCAACTCTTTAACTATTTGTAGTAACTCTGAAGGTGGATTATTTAGTTCTATATAAATGTTGTCTGGATTATTGTGCTGAGATCTATTTTCAGCAGATACTTCAACACCTTCCATTTTCCTGCAAAACAAATTTTATATTTCTGTACAGAAATAAATTAAAAACATGATCATTTTATTTGTTTTTTGTTTGTATGAGAGTGAGCCAATCATTCATAGTGTTTGGAAACTCGCTTTTATAACACTTGTAACATCCCTAAATTATGAGAAAAAAAACTATTTACTATATGTAACTCTATAATTTCCTAGGATGATAAATCCATGAGATGTTATACTTCACGCTCTTTCTATTGTGACAACAAATTAACAAAATGACATAAGTTAAACTGCCTTATTCAAATGACTATGTTTAGTGTTTTTCATTAGCACGTCTCATTTTACGACAATATGCCAATACATCGTCATGTATTTTAGTTAAGACGATCTTGTTTCTATAACTACTTTTAATTCTATGTTGGTTGAAAAGTCGTAAAAGCTGTTTTAGTTTTACCAGTTTGGTCCTACCTATGATCTAGGAAATAAAAGGTCACAAGTATTACTTAGCCTATTATGGTTAATGCAAGAACCTTCATTTTTATTTGTGCAGAAGAATGAGATCAATCTTCAAGTTTCTTTCTTAAAGAAAAATTGTAAACTACAAAGCATCAATCATCCCTAACAAAAGGTGGGATACCAAGGGTTTGAAATCAACCTATAACTAAGTTCTAAATAAAACTTCATACTATTTTCACCCCCCCATACTATATGTTATGTCATGAATCAAATATACAATCATGAGGAAACTATGCAAAATTACCTAGACTTTTTAACTAACACGACAATTGACTTAAAATTGAAAACAATGAAGGTTGAAAAGATGTGCAGAGGACATGAATTGAATGGGTTCATATGCAGTCCATGTGGAGGCCTTGAATGCCCCAGTTGGAAGTCATCGTGCACCGTGTAAAACCATAGGTGTTTAATGCATCTCGTTAATTATGTTTGTCTTTTCGATGAGGTTCTGATTGCGGCTCATTTTTTTCCCTTCGACCCAACCGGTCTCTGCTAGGTTACAAGTTCAATATCATCAACTGACCATTTTACAAATCAACTACTTAAATGCACTCAGGATCCACTACATGCTCCTGTTTTAATTTTTGACTGACGATCCTGAAAGAATACCACTATAAACATTTTTCATCGCCATAGGTGTTCAGGGTAAAAAAATGGTTTCAATATTACCACATTTACCTGATCCTGAAACCAATAAGCCCCAAAATGTAGGAAGGCGTATCATAGGTGAGAAAATAATTACTTCGTTAAATAAGTTCCTAGAAAATGAAAATTTGACATTCAATGTGACATTTTGTAATGGAGTCCCCAAACCGTAGTCATTCATTAGATCACAAGATTTTTTGATCTTTCATATGTAGGACTGTCGGTGACTCAGGATCGAGAAACAACACACTGGTTATTTTGAGATCATAGATCCTGAATGAAAACTGCCACAAACATGTGGCCCTCTATAAGGGACTTATGATCACAAAAGTAGTCTCATTAATCCTTCCTCCTTCCAATATTGAAGTGGTATATGGTTTTTGTGATTTTCCTTGTGCACAACGAAGAGCTGTATATTGTACATCCTATGTTATATTGCCACATTTCCTCTCTGCTCCATACAATGGTCTCGTCATTAAATTTCAGACCTACCTTCAACTTTAATTTTTTATTAAACCCCGAAATGTGGCTTTTCATTAAGGTGCATAATTTTCTATATAAGCCCAACCATTCCCTCTTTTTTTTTTTACTTCAAATTTCTGTAGCCACGCTCTATGTTTTCTTACCCACCGAGCATTATCTATAGGTTTTTAACCTGTGGTAAACAATTTCACTCCATATTTTACCATGGAACCTTCTTCTTGAGCTTCCCCTTCAAGCTTCATACCTTCGTCACCAATCCCTCATCCTATTGCAGCATCAATAAACCCTGAGGGTCATTTGTATGATACGTTAGCCAAGGTTTTTGACATTGTCACATCAATTCCGAACATGCATCGGGTTCCACATGAAGCAAGGAAAATATTTGAGGCTGGGAAATATTATTTATGATTTTGGGAGTTAGGAATGCCTCTCATGGATGTTCCAAGGATGCATAATTTTCCATAATTAATTGGTTGGTGCATTTCTCTATACAACTCTGAGTCTTGTGTTATTGTTGCACAAGATAATTTAGTAGTTTTCCCAATCATTAAGGAATTCGTTGAGAAGGTCTTGGGAATTGCAGAAGGTGTTTCTCGAAAGGTGTTTACAGAAAATTAAATGAATATTGATTTCACCAAGTTATTTCCTAAACAAAAGGTTGAATTCCCTTCTACATTACATCCTCCACGTGCTGAATTGCCAGACCATGATCATCCTTACAAGTTGGAAATATTTGTTGAATTGCACAAAATTGCAATGTCCCTCTTCTGTCAATTGTATTCCTATGTCTGTGATGAAATCATAGGTGAATCTGTCTTAGTTTTGTTATATGAGATTTATAATGACATTGATCCTAAAAAAAATCTTGATTTTGCTCAGTATTTAGTAGATACCATTAAAGAGAATTTTGCAGTCTTCTCTACTCTCAAATAATTTAGGTTTTAGACACACCTATTGTACATGATCATTTATCAATTTCTAGATCATTTTGGTCAGCCTCATCTCAACTTGATGTTATATCATCCAACCAATTAAAAGTACCTTGAGTTTGAGAATCAAGTCATATCATAAATCTTTATTATATTTAATGGCTTCCCTTTTTCGAGGATCATTCTTAACTACAAAAGAATTCTCCAATTGAGCCCCGATGAAACCTAGGGAGTTTGGTTCTTATTTGAATATCACACTAAAATCCAAGTTTAAGGATATGAATTACCACCTTACCACTTGCTATCCTTCCTAAACCCAAGAATTTTTTTCCCTAGAATACATCCAACAGAGATTTAATTCTTTGTTGTCCATTTATGGAAAAATAATAGTGCTCAATTTCAGAATTCTTGAGCAAGTTGGTCCTTTTGTTGTAAAGTCTCGTATAGCATTACAGCTATTGGAGAAAAGCCTTCAAAGTTTGAGTTTTCCCATGAGTTTCATTTGGAACTATGATCCCAAATGTATAATATGTAAGAAGATAAAAAGTGTTTGATTAGTTTAATATACACATAATCCACATGAGATGTTGGATAAGATTGCTAATTTGGAAGATTGGCATGACTTAAAATCCATCCTTCATCCATATAAGGATAATGAACCACAATAGTGTTATATTTTTAACATTAATCTTAGCATAACATTAGGATCTTTAACTGAGAGAACAACAAGCACAACAATCAAACACAATAGACAATGAACACAGTATTTTTCCTTGGGGAAACCATAAATGGAGAAAACCCCACAACTTCCTCAGAGATATAATCGGCACCAAAGTAAAACCCAAAACCGGTAAGTGATCTCCCGATAGAAGTAACCTTCTTTCTATATAGCCCCAATGTCTTCTCCTTCCTCAACTATGAGCTACACTTGAGTGTGTGTGAGATGTTTTCTAAATAGAGAGTCTAGCTCTCTATTTATACTAAACCCTACATGACTAAAACCATACTAGGGCCGACCTCTCTAGGAGAGTCTAATAACCCTAGTGCCCCAGAACTACGGGGACTTTAACCCTTAGACAATAGGAGGGTTACCCACAATGACTTGACATGACTTGTTTACAATATAGATCCTCCTGATAGGAACATCGGGGCATGACATGACACAAGTACATGCCAAAATAAACATCGGGTTACAATAGATAAGAAATACAAGTAAATACATTCCAAAGCTACAATTACATCAACACTCCCTCTTAACTAGGAAGGTAATCTCTCGACACAATTTTCATCACTGGTCTTCTTCTCTGGATCATCTCATCATATGTATCTTCAAGTCATATTTGTCTTCAAGTCATATTCATCTTCAAGTCATCTTCATCTTTGGATCTGGATCATCACTCGATCTGGATCATCATCACTGGATCTGGATCATCACTGGATCTGGATCATCATCACTGGATCTGGATCATCACTCGATCTGGATCATCATCATTGGATCTGGATCATCATTGGACATCGTCACTGGATCTGGATCATCACGGCTGGATCATCATTATTGGATCATCACGGGTGCTATCTCATGATTCTTCTCGTCACAAGAAGTTCTACAGAGCCAACCCTTTTTCATGTTGGTTGTAGGCCTAGCCTCCATGTAGTTCTTCTTCAGTGCTTATATCTGACACCAAGTTAGAATGGCTTGTCCAACACTTACATCTGACCTACTCATTAGAAAGGCACGCCCAATAGTCATTTCTGATTATGTAGGAACCAATCCTACAATCACATCAGAAAGGCCCAGCACTCACATTCACCAGCATGATAGGACACAACTACTACCATCTGTGAAAAGGATCAGCACTTACAACCACCAGTATGATAGGACACAACTACTATCATCTATGGAAGGACACAACACTCACATCCACCAGCATGGTAGGACACACCTACTACCATCTCTGGAAAGGCACAGCACTTACAATCACCAACATGGTAGGACACACCTACTACCATCTGTGAAAATGCGTAGCACTCACATCCACTAGCATGAGAGGACACACCTACTATCATATGTGGAAAGGCCAACACTCACATCCACCAGCATGATAGGACACACCTACTATCATCTGTGGAAAGGCTCTGCACTTACATCTGATCATGTGGGAACACATCCCTTAGTCACAAGAGAATGGCTCTCAGTACCAGATTGAGGGTTCTTGGTACCTCACCAGGTAGCTCCATTCCAAGAATGGTGGTAGCCCTTATATCTGACACCAAGTTAGAATGGCCAGCACTCACATCTTACATGTAATGAACCTAATCCTTTAGCCATGATAGAATGGCTCAGCCCTTACATCTGATCAAGTGGGAACACATCCCTCTATCACATCAGAATGGCCATGCACTCATACCTGATCATGTGAGAACACATCTCACAATCATATCAGAATGGCCCTCAGTCCCAGACCAAGTATTCCTGGTACCTCACCAAGAAGCTCCATTCCAAGAATGGAAATAGCCCTTATATCTGATCATGTAGGAACCAATCCTACAGTCATATCAGAATGGCTCAGCAATCATATCTATCATGGAAGGAACCAATCCTCTCACCATGATAGAATGGTTTAACCCTTATATTTGACCATGGAAGGAACTGATCCTCTCACCATGTAATAATGGATATGGGTCTCATCATTTTCCCTTGCAGGAAACCTCGATCTGGAGAACACCAAGCTTCTCCCTGAAGTACTTAAACTTCACCCTAGCCAATGGCTTTGTCAACACATCAGCTATCTGTTCCTCCATCGCAACATACTAGAGCTTTACTGCTCCCCTCTGCACCATATCCCTGATATAGTGATACTTGATCTTGATATGCTTTGGCTTGTCATGGAACACTAGATTCTCTGACAACTTCACGCAACTCTGGTTGTCACAATGTATAGAATTAGCATCCAACTAAAGATCAAATAAATTAGATAGGAGCTTCCGTAGCCATACTGCTTCACAACTAGCTGAACAAGTTGTGACATACTCTGCTTCAGTTGTACTAAGTGCCACATAGGATTGCTTCCTGCTAAACCAAGAGATCACACCTGATCCCATACTGAAGCAACACCCTGAAGTGCTCTTCCTATCAATGGCACTACCTGCCCAATCTGAATCAACATAACCCTCTAGGTTAATCTTCTGATTTGACTCATACTTGAGCCCATACTCAACTATACCCATCAGGTACCTCAAAATATGCTTTGTAGCAATTAAGTGAACATGTCTCGGATCTGTCAGGAACTGGCTCAAGGTGTTCACAGCAAAGAAAATATATGGTCTCGTTTTCATCAGGTACATCAAGGACCCAATCATCTAATGATACATCGTAGCATCAACCATCTCCGATGAAGCATCACTCAATAGCTTCAGGTTTGATGCCATAGGTGTGGCTATAACCTTGCAGTCCATCATCCCAAACCTCTTCAGGACCTCTACTGTATATTTCCCTTGTCCCAGGGAAATCCCATCTGTATTCTGCCACATCTCCATGCCTAGAAAATAATGCATCATACCCAAGTGCTTTATTTCGAACTCGGAAGAAAGCTTCCTCTTCGTATCAGCAATCAACCCATCCATACTTGTTACAAATAGATCATCTACATACAAAATGGAGCATCACTGGGTTGACATCTTCAACCTTGTAGTAAAGGTTGGAATCTACTTTACTCTTAGTAAAGCCTAAACTGGATAGAAAGCTATTAATTCTATCGGGACCAAGTCCCGGGTTCCTGTTTCAAACCATATAGGGATTTATTTAATCTGCATACATGAGACTCTCTGTCATGTGTCTCAAAACCGAGTGGTTGCTCCACGCACACTTCCTCTTCCACTACACCATTCAAGAAAGTAGTCTTGACATCCATTTAGTGTATCTTCCATTTCATCACTGCAGCCAGAGCAAGTACCGATCTGATGGAAGTGTATCTGGCTACAAGTGCAAAGGTTTCTTCATATTCTATTCCTTCTTTCTGGGAGAAACCACGAGCAACAAATCTTGCCTTATATTTCTCTATACTACCATCTACAGCATTCTTGATCTTGTAGATCCATTTGGAAGTTACAACTGATTTCCCTTCTGGTCTTGGGACAACATCCTAAACATCATTTTTCATGATCAATTGATACTCTTCGATCATAGCATCCTTCCATTCTTTCCGTTCTCCTGCTTCTTCATAATTGGAAGGTTCTTTATCAATGAAATCACATAGTAATGCTACATACCCAGAGCAGGATCTGGTCCTCTTTCTTTCTCTATGATTCTCTTCTGGAGCCCCATATCTTTCCACACCTTGGATAAATTATTGTACCCAAGAAGGTTTCCTCTTGTGAGGAGTCTTTTCCTGAGGTGGATCCACAGATCTTTGTGGTTCTTCAAATTCTCAATCTTCTTCTTGAGCTTCTTCATTCATGGTTGTGTCATGAATCCTGGGTGCTTCTGCTTCTTCAAATTCTTCAGTAGGTTTCTTTTTGGATTTGTTGTAAGCTGTGTCTTCATCAAATGTCACATCCCTACTGATATCAATCTTCTTGAATCCTGGGAAGTATATTTTGTAAGCCTTTGAGTTTTCATAATATCCCACAAATATACCACTACTACATTTCGACCAAAAATCCGACGGCAGTATTGTCGGATTTTCGACACTTTCCTGTCGCATGTACGACACTATGATTTTTTTTAAGCGTCGGAAACTTGTCGTCGGTTATCCGACAGCTTTCGAAACCG
This sequence comes from Pseudotsuga menziesii, assembly GCA_001517045.1. NCBI lineage: Eukaryota > Viridiplantae > Streptophyta > Pinopsida > Pinales > Pinaceae > Pseudotsuga > Pseudotsuga menziesii. The sequence goes on from LPNX010807495.1 coordinate 29,857, forward strand.
TCGGTTAAGAGACACCTCAGTTTACCATCGGTTAAATGTAAAGCGTCGATTAAGCAACAGCTTTTCTTCGACGGTAGTGAAATTTTTTTAAGAAAATAACCTTCATGCCGTCAGTTAAGCGACAGCAATGCCGTCGGATAAGCGACGGATATAAACTTGAATCGTTGGATAAGCGACATGAAGCGCCGTCGCTTAAGTGACAGATATAAAGAGTACGCGTCGAAAAAGCGACATGGAGAACCGTCGCTTAAGCGACGGAAGTAAATTTTTATAAAAAAAAAATATTTTCAAATTGAGTATATTTATAACAGGGGTAGATTCCAAAATGTTGGGATTCTAGTCATAATGAGGCACAATTTAGGCATCAAATTCCACACAATGTTTAGGTGAACGATAAGTCTAGCTTCATCCTGACAAGAGATGGTTCAAGAAACATCACCACCACAAGCCCAAAACCATTCAATATGGACCATACACAATTCTCCAAGTTGTGTATGGTCCATCAACCTGTCTGAATCCTCACAGTTGGAGGAGGTACATACATTAAAAGTTGAACAAGAATTACATTTTTCTTGGAAAAAAAATATCCAGCTGTATAAAAGGAATGAGGAAGGATCCATTAACCTAAGTTTCTATTCTTCAATC
>LPNX010807495.1:30573-93790 GCA_001517045.1 Pseudotsuga menziesii
AGTCAGTGCATACGAAGGTGCTACAGCTGTTTGTTAATATTTTAACAGGTGATCCGAGTTATATTCAGACCATAGATGATGGTGTTGATGTTCAGAACAGGTTTCCAGTCCTCCCGCAGAATATTGAGGCAAACATTGCCTTCCAAATCAATATTTGGATGATANTCAGACCATAGATGATGGTGTTGATGTTCAGAATAGGTTTCCAGTCCTCCCGCAGAATATTGAGGCAAACATTGCCTTCCAAATCAATATTTGGATGATAAACCTGCATCCAAGTTATACTCCACTTGTCACACAATTGAAAGAAAAATGAATACCACAAATTGACTCCAAAGATCATGAAATCCTTCACACAATTTTCAAATATTGGTTTGAGATGAATTACCAAGCCATTCCATAAATTTCAAGAGCATACCTTTGTCTTACATTTCACCTTCAATAGTTTGCTTGAGGTCATAATGACCATAAAGTTTGACAGGCTATTTGAGGGTATACATGATAAATGTAGAATCATGTTCAATAATTTAATTCCCTCTATAGAAGAGAGATGTATGTATAGTGATCTATTTTTGCTGAAGAACATGGAATGCCTGGTAAAAGAAATGAACTCAAGCAAGGAGGTTAACTTATCTATTAAAGAGCATCTACTTACAAGTGCAACTGATATGGTGGAATGCCTGAGAACGGATCCTAGTAAAGTCATTTTGCTTAAGTTTTGTTTGGGGAACACTGAGGACTCATTGATGTTGAACCAATCCAACAAGTTCCAGGAATTTCTTGGAGGCAATGGTAACTTTTTGCCTTTAATTGATGCTTTGGATGGATGCCATAATGAGTCAGTGCATACGAAGGTGCTACAGCTGTTTGTTAATCTTTTAACAGGTGATTTGAGTTATATTAACTTGAAACACACCTTGCAAGAAAAGTTCTTATTGATGGATTCATCTTCTTTGGCTTCATGGCTAGAAAAAATGCTGCTAGGATATATTGCTCAATCAGCTGTAGGCATTTTCAAACATTCAACTTTCAACAAATTATATTTACAATTTGTTTTCTTAAATAAAATTTAAATTTTACCTAGACTATAAGCCTTTTATTATGGCCATACTGTAATTCATATATTATACCTACTTAATCTGATGCTTTAATGTCTTATATATAATTTAAATCTGTTTGGTTGTAGTTTTGTGTCATTTCATTTTATATGGTTTCTGCACCATAATGTTCATTTTGGCCATACAGGGGAGCTATCATAGCTGGCAAATATCATTCTAGATATACTCTCTCAGCTTCAAACATTATACAAAGAGCATAGTGTGAAGGAAAGGGGTTAGTTATCAAGAGAATATCATTTTTATTTGAATCTGCACTTTGTATCCCTGCTCAATGTGTGTGTGAAGTTCCTTTATTTTTGGGCTCAGCCACGACTGTCCTGCATCAAGAAGTGGCCCCATATCAGGGTTAGCAGATAAAAGGAATTAATCATAGCCTCATAAAAAGGCATGGAAGGCTAAGGTATAGTTCCTGGATAACTGGTAACAAGCAAACAGACCAGAGTTTGAGCCTTTGAGACCCAGTGAGAGTGACATCTAGTAATTAAAGTATCTATAAATTGTGGCTTCCCTTTAGGGCCTGCTGTATAGTAAGGGTTTGAATCAACACCCAACATCACATATATTTTCAAGTGCTATGAGAAAAATAATGTTTCAGTCAGGAAGGAATGATGCATCATACTAGGAGATGGCTGCCCCCACACAGACCTAGATTTATAGGCCATCAGTATTAGCAAGGCACCAAGTTGGCACAAGGAACTTGCAACCCTGTGCTAAATTCTAAGAATGTACCTGACAGCCTCAAGATAAAAATCAGGAGACTGGCACCTGAGAGATGCAAAACTCCATTCAGATGGTTATTACCACCTCCCAAACAATCTCATTTGCAAGGGTGAACTTGACTGCACAACCCATACTCCAGAGAACAGAATAAGTTTCCTCGCAATTTTCAGGAATAAACTCATGAATATTCTTAAGGTAAAACAATACATCAAACTTGATAATGAAATGTGGCTCAGGGTGAGGTTTGTGCCCTCTAAAGAAATTTCAGAACTTATACCAAGGGGATTTTCTGGAGATAGCTGCTTTCTTTCTCTCAAAATCCTTTTCAGTATCAAACTGGGGTTTATAAATAACATTTACAAAGCTACCAAAGGTCACTTTAACTTGCATCCAGTCCCAAGCATCTATGACAAGGGAAGTCATTATGTACATTGTTAAAAATGGTCTTTGATGCATTTCCATTAGATGCTATGAATACGCCACAGGACATTAGACTGTCCCATAGTCTCCTTCCTTGCATAAATACTAGTCCATTCACTCCTATGGTTGCATGAATGTTTATACTCGCAGATTGAAAAACTATATCACTTTCAATGAATTTTCCTCTGATTTTAAAATTTAAGCCCTCGCAACAACTAACAATTGATAAGAACATGCTTTATGTGGATGTGCCAAGAGGCTTTGGACACAAGGCCACACTGGGGAGCAAGTAAATGCAGATCTTATTATGTTGATATCTAAAGGAACATGAAATGAAACTGAGTGGTCAACAGCCTATAACTTTTCTTAATGTGGCTACTTGAATCAAACATACAGCTGCCCAAAGTGTTCGACCTAAGAAAATAGGGTTTCTCAAAGGCCATTTCATCCTCGATAATTTTATTACTCCTAGGCAAGTCTTGACTGGGAAAAGGAAGCCTAGTCAAAAGGTCGTTATCTAAGGTTGATTTTCACAAGGCATAAAACAAAATTTAGTGGGATTCCATCATCAATATGCTCTAATGGCTGGATTCTTGAAGTTTTATTTACTGAAGCAGTCATAACCATTTCTTCAAATGCCTCTACTAGTTTGTGTCAATGGATAGCTATCAGCAACATCTCTGCTTCATCATTCCCATCAGATGGGAGTTGCCTCTGGCCCCTTGTTTGTATGTTATTACAGTCAATGCTCTAGGATATCTTCTTGGAGTTGCTGAGTTCTGGAACAAATTTTGGGAACCCACTTCTTGCTGATGAGCAGTTACTTAACATCCATTTTGCTAATGACTCATCTCTCACTCCAAACATATCTTGTAACTCTGTTAAAGGTACAAAGCAATTTGCTGCCTTGACATTTTTGCAAAAGCTGCTAGAGCTATTGTGAGAGAGGAAAGTATGGGCATTCATCATAGAGCAAGAAGGATTTCAAGTGTGGGTTAACATCAAACAAAAACAAATCCAACCATAATTCCCTTTTGAAATTTGATGTACCTGTAAACATTATTTGGGATCAAGTTTTGCACAAAATGGAAAAAAAGCTTCAACAATGGGCATGCAAAGATGTTCACTTTGCAAGCCAAATCATCATCATGGTTAGAAACCTGGCTACAAGTCATGTTTTAACTCTTCTTGTTTATTTCCTAGTGCAGGATACTAGCAGTAGAAGATTCTTCTTTGACCCTTTCTCTGGGGGGAAGCGGCAGGTCATCAGAGCCATAAGCAGAAATTGGATAGGATAGATACTTGTTTACAATTGCATACGGAATGTTACACATGTACAAGGTATACTCAAGTGATATGAACTTTCATAGTGATCTCAAAGCTTTTTAAATATCTGATTCATGTATAGTAGATGTGACAAGCATGGCAGTGACCTACATACTTTTACTGTAATTTGCAAGATGATCTCCAATGAATAATTGTTTTACTCAATTTTGAATGCTCAAGGCTACAATGTTCTCTAAAAATGACTTCAAAATCTACTAACATGTTGATTTAGGAGGAGTCATGGTATCTAGAAGTCTCACTCTTATTTTAAGACAAGTACTTGGGTTGTTAGTCACTACTAATTTTATATGCATTTATTCACTTGAAAACTGTACTCATTCTCAAAGACCATTGACAACCCAAAAAGGGTCAAACAGTCTGTCCTTAGGTGCATGGTAGAATGCTTGTGTGCAGAGTGTTATCTTTTCAATCAGTCCAACTCCATTATGTAAAGATCCAGATAGAACACACATGTGATTATCTGTCCTGAAATGCATTGTAGTGTGTGATTGAAAATATTTTAGATTCTATCTATGGTTTTACTGAGCTTGAAGGCCTCTACCAAATAAGATAAAATAAGATCATTTTGTTAATGTCCATAAATGACCAAAAGAGTAGGTCATTGGTACTAAAAAGTACAAACATATGTAGCAATCTGTATGAGGGCAAATGACTACTCCAGAATGCTAGAAAATAGATAACAAGTGCAAAAAAAAAGAAAGCAAATATGTATCTTTAATATCTATCATCAGAAAGAGATGACAAAGAAGATAGTGGGGAATATGAAGTATATGTCACTACATCAATAACTAAGAAACAAAATAGGTCATCAGAGCCATAAGCAGAAATTGGACAGGATAGATACTTGTCTACAATTGCATACGGAATGTTACACATGTACAAGGTATACTCAAGTGATATGAACTTTCATAGTGAGCTCAAAGCCTTTTAAATATCTGATTCATGTATAGTATATGTGACAAGCATGGCAGTGACCTACATACTTTTACTGTAATTTGCAAGATGATCCCCAATGAATAATTGTTTTACTCAATTTTGAATGCTCAAGGCTACAATGTTCTCTAAAAATGACTTCAAAATATACTAACATGGTGAGTTAGGAGGTGTCATGGTATCTAGAAGTCTCACTCTTATTTTAAGACAAGTACTTGGGTTGTTAGTCACTACTAATTTTATATGCGTTTATTCACTTGAAAACTGTACTCATTCTCAAAGACCATTGACAACCCAAAAAGGGTCAAACAATCTGTCCTTAGGTGCATGGTAGAATGCCTGTGTGCAGAGTGTTATCTTGTCAATCAGTCCAACTCCATTATGTAAAGATCCAGATAGAACACACATGTGATTATCTATCCTGAAATGCATTGTAGTGGGTGATTGAAAATATTTCAGATTCTATCTATGGTTTTACTGAGCTTGAACGCCTCTACTAAATAATAGAAAATAAGATCATTTTGTTAATGTCCATAAATGAACAAAAGAGTAGGTCATTGGGACTAAAAAGTACAAACAGATGTAGCAATCTATATGAGGGAAAATGACTACTCCAGAATGCTAGAAACTAGATAACAAGTGCAAAAAAAAAGAAAGCAAATATGTATCTTTAATATCTATCATCGGAAAGAGATGACAAAGAAGATAGTGGGGAATATGAAGTATATGTCACTTCATCAATCACTAAGAAGTCTGAAGCCTTTAATGCATTTCATGATGTTGTCCTTTGGGCGGTGCCCAGGGTAGAGAGGCCTTGGTTGGGTGACACTCGGAGGAACTCACAGACAAGAAGTTGAGACTCTCCTAATATTAAAGGCCGATGTAAAGAATCTAGTGGTACAAGTCTATGAGTCCAAAGTGGACTGTCGAACAAAGTTGTGCCAAGAACAAGTATTCCGTGTCCCTGTGGGGACAAATAATAATTTATCAGGACCAACCAATCCATTCCAATCCATACCCATAAGCATCCAAACCAGTTAAACTAGACCAGCAAGCCAATTTGGTACCAGATGTGCCAAAAAGGGCAGTTTAGACCAACTCCCACTGTGAACTGGTCAAGAGCAACGTTGACCGAAATTTTGGTCCAACTAGAAGAAAACACTTGCAATGATTTGCAGTGCCAAGAACAAGTATTCTGTGTCCTTGTGGGGATGGATAATAGTTTATTAGGACCAGCCAATCCATACCCATAATCCCCCAAACCAGTTAAACCAGAACAGCAAGCCAATTTGGTACCAGATTAGCCAAAAAGGGCAGTTCATACCAGCTCAACTGGTCAAGGGCAACGTTGACCAAAGTTTTGGTCCAACTAGAAGAAAACATTTGCAAAGAGTTGCAAGTCACAATAATTGACTTTTCACCTTTTTGCGTTAACTTGACTAGAGGAGGTAGGGGTCCCATTAGTAAGCATTCTTATTGAATAGAAATGTATTATATTTGATGACTAAAATATGCACAGTAAGAAGGATTATGATTATCTTGTTTGCATCCTTTTTGATTCAACTTTGGGCTAAGATGTAATCACATGAGATTCAGTTTTACAGAGATATATTGTTATATACAATAACCATGGATGATGGCGTGGGATAAGAAAATGAGAAACAAACAAAGTGTTATTTATTGATTTGTGGGAAGTTATATTCACTAATAAATTCTTTTTATAACGGTTGATAGAGCTAGAGCTACATTAAACTAGATTTAAAGTTACCAAATCATTTTGGGGTTGGGTTGTATTGTTCCTTCTATTTCTCCCCTCCAACAAAAATAGGTTTGAGAACAATGGATGAAGTGACAGCTATTATGGAGCAAGTGGGATGTGATCATACTAATGCATTGGATAAAGAACTGTGTGTATCACTGCCACATGTAACAAATTAAATGGATCATCAAATTCCATCAGTGCCCTATTCCAAGAGCTTGCTTAACAACTTCCTCTACTTCTCATCACCAGATGAAGCTTAATTTTACAATAACTAAGCATTTCTGCATGTCATGGCATACATCCCAAGGATTGCCACTTCAATAGATCAAGCTATCCTAGTCCTACCCATGTGTATGGCACTCCACTCTATTTTCTAGTTGTGAATAAGACAAACATAATAGGACAAAAATATTCCATCTTTCCCCTCAAACATTTATCTTTGGTATCACCAAACCAAATATGCAAGAAAAAACCTACCTTAAACATGTTTATTATAAGCAATTCAATTCTTAAAGAGGTCAAAAGACTCTTTTCCTTTATGTCAAATATTTTATTCCATAATGTAATCGTAAACACCAAATCAGTGAAAATTTTCTTACCCTTGCTTTGCTTCGATGTCTCTACTGAAGTCAATGTTGGGCTCGCAATCCAGCACTAAGGCTGGAACCTGAAGTTGACATGTTTTCATTAGAAGCATACAATTAGCATCATAAAATATATAGCAGCGCTAGATTCCAAGCTGATTATAAATATTCCATAGATCAGTATTTGGCTTACCTTCTGAATACTGGCATGTACATGTTCTCCTTGCAAAATAAATGTGAGATCCGTAATCTCGGGGTGTAGAGACCTATCCATATCAAGAGGTAACTGGCTCATAGACAACAACCCCCAATTTCCACATTGGCGTGTTCACACAGACTCTTTACCTCAGCCTCGGATAAATATTTGCATTCCAACAGTTGCTCTATCTGTCTATCCAAATCAGCATAGGAAGGCATATCTGATCCCAAGCGGATCCAGCACCAACCGATCTCTCTGTTAACAAATCCAAAATCTCTCCTTGCCTCTTCTCCAAAAACCCCAAAATCCAATAGCCGGCCAGAGTCAAAAGCCTTGAATAACTATAGAAAGCTCCAGATCTCCCAAAATCCCGGCCTGTTTTCCAAAATTCAAAACCCTACCACTTGTTAAACAATCAGAAGAGAAAGTTTAATCACCATTCTGAGAAAAACCCACCTTTCATATAAGCATTCCACCACTGGAAATGCAATCGGATCCATAATAGGTGCCCTCGTTACTGGCCCTCTGTCGCTGTCATTATGTATATGTACCAGAACATATACAATCAGATTTAATCCAAAACATCAAAAGCTAGAATTACCCAGGTTGGAATTTTATTGTGTATGCCTGCCCATCAAATCGTTTTACCTCATTTCGCCCTGAAATTATTTTGATCTCTCGCCCCCTTCCCTCTATGTTTGTCACTCACACAAATTTGAAATCTTCTTTTCAAACTAAATGAAATTCACTCTAATGACGGATACATTGTAGACAAATTAGATCACGATGTGCCCAGTTGTTACATACTCAATTTGTTATATTATATCATAGTTTGGGCTTTCACAATGTTATATTTTATGTGATATTTTCATATATTTTAATAAATAAATTATCCTTGAACACCCCCTAAAAGGCACCTAAACTTCTACCATACCCCAAGAAAGTCCTAAACCCTTCAAACCAATCATGATAATACTTCAATCCTTGTTCTTCGATTTCAATGTGAGTGTACAGGGAGGTCAAGTCATCTCACAAACATCGCATGCAAGTTGGTGAAATCATCTCCATTAATCCTAAGACAATCTCATTTGAGATCATTGTCCTGCATGGTTTCCCAATATTTATCCATGTTAGAGTGTTTGCAGTAAATCCCTCAGTTTGCTAGTTTGTATGCTAGTTTCTTGGCCATCCTCTTTATATTGGAGGGTTGGATTTTTGAAGGCTTGCAATCTAAGAAGAAATCATGTCTGTGGTTATGGCTAGACACCATTTTGTGATGGTATTTTTTGGCGAACCTCCATGGAGGAGGCATTTTATTACCTTTATAAGATTTGATAATCTCTCTCCAAATTCAAGTTGTAGTTATGTTATGTTTCCAGATGGACTCCCTCTTCTAAATATTGCAATTAAGCTAAATTTTCAATGTATGTGCCCCGCATCCCAATGTCGATTCTAATAATGATTTTATTACAATATCTGAATACTCTCTTGATGCTCGCGGGCCTAGGTTTCCTTTAGAAGCTGCATCAAATTTTAGTTTGACTAAGTTTAGAGGGGGTGGAGACAAATTCTCAAGGCTCTTGTTCTTGATGATTGTTTGATAGAGTCTATGTTTATGAGGGTGGAGTTTGATTCGCAAATAGTCACAAAATTTATGACCATTGCTTGGGCGTGATTCTTCTATATTTTTTCCCTCAACTACTTGAATTGTTTCCTTGATATTGTTCTCTATTATTTTCCAAAGTGTGTTTTGAACTTTGCACTAGTCTTTAAAAAAAATTGTGCAGAGAAAAGGTCTACCATGCCCCAAGAAAGTCCTAAACCCTTCAAACCAATCATGATAATACTTCAATCCTTGTTCTTCAATTTCAATGTGAGTGTACAGGGAGGTCAAGTCATCTCACAAACATCGCATGCAAGTTGGTGAAATCATCTCCATTAATCCTAAGACAATATCATTTGAGATCATTGTCCTGCATGGTTTCCCAATCTTTATCCATGTTAGAGTGTTTGTAGTAAATCCCTCTGTTTTCTAGTTTGTATGCTAGTTTCTTGGCCATCGTCTTTATATTGGAGGGTTGGATTTTTGAAGGATTGCAATCTAAGAAGAAATCATGTCTGTGGTTATGGCTAGACACCATTTTGTGATTGTCTTTTTTGGTGAACCTCCATGGAGGAGGCATTTTATTACCTTTTTTGTAAACCCATCTTCTATCTTTTGCAATCATTGGACTAGTGGTTATGTGCCTACTATCAAAACCTCTTGCAATCCTTTGAGGAATTTTTGGTTTCATAGTCTCATGGACATCCTTTTAGGAAAATTTATATACCATCCTTTTTATTTATTACTTACAATAATTTTGTAAGTATATTCTCACACAATCTGGGCAACTCACATGCTGAAAGTGTCTTTTGTAAGGTTTCAACCTTTATTGACATAATTGCTCTTAATAATTTGTATTAATCTTTCCCAGTATAATTTAACGTTGCCCTCGATGTGTATTGCAATCTTAATATCCTTCCATTGATATATCTCATTAGTATGATCACCCTTATTAAGGTTATATATGCAAATTCTAATATGAAAATGTGCATGTCCAAAGGAATTTTTCAATAGTATAAAAACCCTTTCAATAATTACGTATCAAAATCAATTTTTTTCTAGGTAGGATAGTTTCCACTCACTCAAGGTGCCGTCGCTTAAGCGACGCTTATGAGGCTAGCCATCGCTTAAGCGACGCTTATGAGACTAGCCGTCGCTTAAGCGACGCTTATGGCCACTTTTTCAAAAAAAAAAATTATCTTTGTGATTTTTGGTAGGTTTAAAAAAAGAAATCCACGCACCGTCGGATATTTCCGTCGGATTTTAGTAGTGTACCCTTCTTACCTGAAGGATCTAATTTTGTTCTCTTCTCTCTTGGAATGTGAATATACACAAGATAGCTGAATATTCTGAGATGGATGACTTCTGGTCTCTTGTCGGAGAAGACTTCTTCGGGAGTCTTGTTCTCCAGTACTCTATGTGGAGTACTGTTCTATACATACACCGCTGTTCTGGAGGCTTCCACCCAGAGATGCATAGGAAGATCTTTATCATGAAGCATTGCTCTTGCAGCTTGCATGATAGTTCTATTCTTCCTTTATGCAACCCCATTCTATTGTGGATTATAAGGAGTGGACAACTCCCTCTTAATCCCTAAGTCTTTGCATAGCTCTTTGAATTCATTTGAAGTGAATTCTCTTCCATTGTCTCATCGAAAGGTGTTGATATTCTTTTCAGTGTGATTCTCGATCAAGGCTTTGAATTCCTTGAACTTGTTGAATACTTCGTCTTTATTCTTCATGAATTAAACCCATGTCTTCCTAGAAAAGTCATCAATAAAAGAAACATAATATGCATACCCGCTTAGTGTGCTTGATGACATAGGACCGCATACATTGGAGTGGATGATTTCCAAGATTCCTTTTTCTTTGCTTTCGCTGCTTGGAAATGTCTTCTTTGTATTCTTTCCTTTCGCACATCCTTTGTAGACCCCATCATGTTTTGCTTGGATTTCTAGAAGACCTTCAACAACTTTTCTTGCAATAGGTAGTGCTCTGTAATGCACATGTGCAAGCCTTCTATGCCAAAGTTCATTTGGCTCTACTGTGTCATGGACCAATGCTTGTTCTGGATAGCCCTTTAATTTTTACAAAACTCCTTCTTGTTCTCCAATCACTACTACATCATTGATGGTCTTTCCTTTTGGCCACATGATGACTTGACCATCTATGAATGCAACCCTCATTCCTTTTGGCATCTAGTGCAGATTCGGAGAGAAGGTTTTTCTTTAGTCCTGGCACAAGCAATACTTCCTTCATTGTCATAGACTTTCCAGAGTCTAGTTTATAGGAGGATTCCCCACTACCTTTTATTGGATACTAGTAGTCATCTCCTAGCTTCACCTTGTGAGGTGATTCATGTTCTGACAGTTTCACAAAGGATTCCTTGAATCCTGTCATATGCTTGGAAGCCTCACTGTCTATAAGCCAATTAGTGCTTCAATGAGTAATGCTTCATGTAAGAGTGGAAACCAAAAAATATTCATATTCACTGGAAGAATCTTCACTTTCATATCTGGTTTTCTTCTTAGAAGGTTCATCATCCTCTGCAGCATGAGCATGATGTCTTCTCTTGTTTCCCTTCTTCTTATGAGAGTTAATATTGTTTCTAGGACAGTCTTTTGAGAAGTGTCCTATTTCATCACATGTATAAAATCTCAATCTAGATAGGTCCTTTCTAATGTTATCTTTATGGTAAAATTTCTTACCTTTGGAGTGATGAGGGTTTCTTCTGCCTTTCTTGGAGTGAACTATGAGGGCTTGATATTCACTTCCCATATTCTCTTCTCGAGCTGCTATACCAGATTCTTCTTGAGAGCATTCTTCCCATAGTCTGCTGAACTTGACTAACTTCTTTTTGGCATAGATTCCTTGGATGAATGAATCACATGACCTAGGGAGGCCATTCAGTGTTGTCATCACAATTTCTGCATTCTCCCCTTCTTCATATACTTCTTCTAGTTGTTCTTTGAACTGGGAGACCCTTGTGAAGTAATACTAGATGGTCTCAGCATTCTGGATCTTTACATTCTTCAACTGATTCCTTAGAGTCATCTTCCGATTAATGTTCTTCCCTTCATATAGTTTGGTTAGGGAATCAAACATAGATTTAGGTGTCTTGAGAGAGGACACCTATGGGATGAGGTGATCCTTGATAGAATCAGCAATGATTCTCTTACTTCTTCTTGTGTAAGGCCTTTGCATCATCTCCCTCTGGAACTAGAACCTCCTCACTGATATAGGAGTCCAACTCATTTTCTTCTAGGACCAAGGAGATCCTATACTTCCAAGCTCGGAAATTATCAACTCGCTCAAGATTTTCATCAAGATTGGTATGATGAGACATCTTAACTAAGAACCTCAAATGGAAATACAAAATATTTAGATCTTACCAGGTCAAGATGTTAGATCTGGATTTGGAGCTGAAAAGCATGCAGAGCTAGTTCAGGAGAAAATTAGGGTTTTTCTTTTCTGGAGTTCTGTCCAACCAATTGATTTGAATTTTATCCCTAACTTCGATTTTAGGGAGGTGATCAATCTAGGCCTGGGATCACTGAAAAATTCCTCTTCTGTGAAAAACCCTAATTTCCAGCAGCAGTGTCGAGTCCAAAACTGAAAAACCTCAGAATTGGATTCTACTTCGATAGAAAGATGCGCCCTAGGGAGGAGAGTTATTCCAACCTTCTTTTGCTGAAAATATATGGAGAGAGATCCACAAAGTAGGAAGCCATATTTCCCACAACTGCACAGTGTCTTATTCTCAGGTTAGCTCTGATACCATGTTATATTTTTAACATTAAGCTTAGCATAACATTAGGATCTTTAACTGAGAGAACAACAGGCACAAAAATCAAACAAAATAGACAGTGAACACAGTTTTTTTCCTCGGGGAAACCATAAATGGATAAAACCTTGTAACTTCCTCAGAGATAGAATCAACACCAAAGTAAAACCCAAAACTAGTAAGTGATCTCCCGATAGCAGTAACCTTATTTATATCTAGCCCTAGTGTCTTCTCCTTCCTCAACTATGCTCTATACTTGAGTGTGTGTGAGATGTGTTCTAAATAGAGAGTCCAAATCTCTATTTATACTAATCCTGACATGACTAAAACCCTACTAGGGCCGACCTCTCTAGGAGAGTCTAATAACCCTAGTGCCTGGGAACTGTGGGGACTTTAACCCTTAGACAATAGGAGGGTTACCCACAATGACTTGACATGAATTGTTTACAATATAGATCCTCCCAATTAGAACATCAGGGAATGACATAACACAAGTACATCCCAGAATAAACATCGGGTTACAATAGATAAGAAATACAAGTAAATACATTCCGAAGTTACAATTACATCAACAAATAGATGCCATTACATACTAAAGAAGGCTCAAAGATAAATATATCCATAAAAGAGATGGATATTTATGCAAGTACAATGAAAGAGCATTAGGAAACACCTTAAGTAAAAAAACCACGAGTTAATCCTCAAATTGTTGGAGACATTTACCACCATACACACTCATTTTGGTCAATTTGGCCTAGTTAAACCACTATCCTAAGTTTTATTGACTTAATTGACATCACAGGAGCACTGTATGAAATCAACATGAGCACACCCATGCCTACCTTCAGTCAAGGAGGCTAACTAAGCCTTCTCCTTCATTTGGGGAGGCTAACTGAAGAACTCTAGGGTGATCTGAGTGTCATAAATGCACTTTATTGCTAACTGATGGTTACAATTAGTTAAATAGAGTAGTGAAGGCTCCTCCCTTCATTAAATTGATTATTTAATGATTATTTAATGAACTAGAGTCAACAGGGGCACATCTAACCACTTTTGATGGTTAGTTACACTTCAGTTAACCTCATCGGGGTTCATTGGAGTCATTGATGCACTATCACTTGTTGGTTGGATTGCAGTGACATGTGTCTAAGCTACTTTCAGTTAGACTCAGTCATTTATTGCACTTCAACTTTAGTTAGGGCTTAGTTGATTCAATTAGGGTTTTGATCAATGGTTAACTTGAGTGTTGACGGTGGCTTACATTTAGTTATTAAGCTAGAATCACTCATTCAATTCGAATGACCTCCTTGGGAATTCGAATTGTCTTGGAATTCATGCTTTTGGCATGATCATTGTATTGTATTATTCACTATTCATTTGATTATACAGAGCTGCTACTTCCATTGCAACACCATTTTGCCAATTTTATGCATATTTGTCTGTATTATTTGTGAGACTTTGTTTTTAGTTCCTAGACCACTGTGACAAATTAATATGGTATCAGAGCTCACAGTGGGATGAAGCTCAGATCTCTCAAAAACAAGGCTTTTGATAGATCTTGCATGAAAAATTGAGCAAAAGCTCAAAATTCCAGCACTGCACTAGAAACCAAGGATTACCACTTAATACCCCAAGTAAAGGAATTGTTGATCAAGCTTTCTTGATCAACTATGTTGGGTGTGATGAAAGCATAAAATATGTAGGCTGTTCAACCTGATGTTGCCCCTTTTGTTGTGATTTTTAGGTTTTAATAGGTACAACTTCGAATGGACTCATCAGTCCCTCTTCTCACCCCATTCATAAGCTATTCAGAATGGAAGTTGAAGATGATCACATCTCTGAAGAGATGAGGTTTCTATGAGGTGTCTATTGGAATTGGCAAAGAGTCTTATGAGAATGAGAATTACTGGCTAAATGATGGTGATAGATATTTTGGAGCAATATGTCTGGCCCTTTCTCCTAGCTTGCGCTACCTTATTGGTTCTGCTGAATACCCAAAGGATCTCTGGAAAAAAATGGACAGAACCTTTGGAAAGCACAATGAGGATCATAATAGCACTTTGGAGATCACATCCAACACCACAATATTTCTTTATGCAAAAGTATTGGCCTCTACTCTCTCTGATGAAGTTGTTCAAGATGAAGACGAAGCAAAATCTTCTACACAGTTAATTCGAATTGAAGAAAGTCTCCTTGTAGTGACTCCTTCTCCTGATGCTCCAAAAGTTTGTGACATCTCTGATATCTCATATCCTCATTTGTATAAAATATAAGAAGACATTCAAATCTATTATATTGAAGAAAAACACTGCTGCACTTCCATGCAAACATTCACTAGTGATTTTTCTTTGAATTCTGTGAAAAATTTGCCAGTAATTGCTTCCGAAAGTGAAGAGATTTTTTTTCTTCTCCCTCTAATGTTGCTTCTAATGTGAAAATATGTAAAAAATTAGATATTTTGGAAGAACTATCAGATTATAAGAGTGACGCATTCGCTCCCCATGATCTAGATCTTCCAGCAAAATCCTGCAGGATTGCATGCACCAAAATTCGGAATTTTGAAGAAAAAGACAACTGTGCATCCACTGTCTCGGTTGACCATACTTTTGGATCTGATATGAACCTTATTGGATCTGATATGATATTATTTTGATATGATCTGATCTTTCTTGGTTCAATATTTTAGGTTCATAAGATTTTAGTACTACTTGTAGATGTTCTCATCAACGGTGTGAAGAAACAAGTACCGCAAGTCTCCTTCAAAATTGCTGCTGGGGATTTGATTTCATTTCACAGTTTTGGATTCATTGTGAACCTATTTGGATATGATTTAATTTCTGATATGATATTATTTGGTTCAAATTTTAAAATCTAAGAGCTTTTAGTACTGCTTGAAGTTGTTCTCACCAATTTCGGTGTGAAAAATCAAGTACCTCAATTCTTCTTCAAATTTACTGATGGGGATTTGGTGTTAGTTTCCTCTTATGAGGTTGCTGATATTTTATTTTGTGAATAATTATATATTTATGAATATATATAATATTATGGAGCTCAATCATTCACCCTCCACAGTCCCAGGGCTTCTTTACATTTGGTCACATGCTCATCTCTTCACAAAACTTGTAAAGAGGAAGACATTTTGCATCCGCTTGGACACTTGCTCCTAAGAATTGGGGCTAATTTTAACACTCATGGTTTTCTGTTCAAGGATGAAAAATATCAGTTTCTTGAGTTTTCCACACATGGTTCAAATCCTCAAGAATCTTTGCTCTCTCTTTAGATGATTTCAGCTACTCTACATGGGTCCAGTTTTCACCGTGCAGCTGTTTATATTTCTGATTCAGTTGAGTGCATTGTTCTTCTTCCAAAGTGGAAGTTTACTCTAGAAATATTCATTTAGATTTGATTCAGAGGTTCACATGCACAGTATTAGGATGATGCTGCATAGAAGAACCAATTCTTGATTTACTGCTTAGTTTGAGGGGGGTATTTTTCCCATGAGGTTTTCCCCATTTCCTTGGTTATATTAAGCAGTTACTTTATTGTACTGGGTGACCTATGGACTTTGTTGCTGGGACCCTAGAATTTCATGCACTTTATGTTTCTACTTCTCCTGAGTATAGATTAAGGGGGGGTGTTGGAGACATTTACCACCATACACACTCATTTTGTTCAATTTGTCCTAGTTAAACCACTATCCTAAGTTTTATTAACTTAATTGACATCAAAGGAGCAATGTATGACATCAGCATGAGCACACCCACACCTACCTTCAGTCAAGGAGGCTAACTAAGCATTCTCCTTCATTCGTAGAAGCTAACTAGAGCACTCCGGGGGTGATCTGAGTGTCATAAATGCACTTTATTTCTAATTGATGGTTACAATTTGTTAAATAGAGTAGTGAAGGAACCTCCCTTCATTAAATTGATTATTTAATGAACTTGAGCCAACAAGGGTACCTCCAACTATCAGTTACACTTCAGTTAACCTTATTGGGGTTCATTGGAGTCACTGATGTGCTACCACTTGTTGGTTGGGTTGCAGTGACATGTGTCTGAGCTACTTGCAGATAGACTCAGTCATTAATTGAACTCTGACTTCAGTTAGGGCTCAGTTGAGTCAATTAGGATTTTGATAAGTGGTTAACTTGAGTGTTGATTGTGGCTTACATTTAGTTAATCTAGACTCACTCATTCAATTCAAACACCTCCTTGGGAATTCAAATTGTCTTAGCATTCATGCTTTCGGCGTGATCATTGTATTGTATTATTCATTATTCATTTGATTATACAGAGCTGCTACTTCCATTGTAATACCATTTTGCCAATTTTATGCATATTTGTCTATATGCTTTGTGAGACTGTGTTTTCAGTTCCGAGACCACTGTGAAAAATTAATACAAATGACTATGAAAGTCTTTCAAGCACATGGTGGTGCTATATTTCCAATGACATAGTCAACTATCACAATTGAAATTTTTTTAACAGTGAGGTGGCCGTAGGGGACCGAAACATTTGTTCAACCTTTTTCTCAGACATCTGACATGATTGGAGCTTTCTCTTCTATTCAGGATGATAGCAAACAATTCCGAAAATAAAAATCATTTCCTAAATCCCAATTTAACACTCCTAAACAATCAAAATTATTCAATCAACAATGGACTTTAGAAATCGTATGTTTAAAATAGTAGTTTTGGAGCCACCATTTTGGGAAAAAAGTTAACTCTAGATTAATATAGAGCTACTCAAGTTTCTTTCTATCCATATTAAGTTCATCCTCTAGACAAGATTTAACTGCATAAGCAAACTAGAAATATGTTATCTAGAGATGTATTGAAGACCAACATGCATACAAATAAGCTCCAAACTATGGTTAGTAGTTTGGAAAAATTGCTTGAGGATGAAAAAGTGGAAAGTAGAGCCAAATTAATGAGAATACCGGAGATAGAGAACAAAGTTATGAAAACAAGAATTGATTCTCTAAATCCAGCTTCGACTCAAAATATATTAAAATAGAAGGATAAATAAATTCAATCTCTTTGACAAAGACTGAAGCTACCAACAACATAGCATGTACATATGCCTAAGTTGATAGCAACTCAAGTCCAAATTGAGCAAGTTTCTAAGAATCCCATGACTATAAGAGAAAAATTAGTACTTTGTAAAAGGAGATAGTTTCACTTAAAGAGGAAAATAATAAAATCCTAACTTTACAGGGAATGACATTATTGGAAACTGCTTCTATTGATCCAACTGATGAGTTGAAAAAGGCCTTATCTAATTTTCCTTCTGATATGATGAATTAATGAAAATCAAATAAGATCTCAAGAAGTATAAAGAACAAACTGATATTTTCATACAAGTAGGGAAAAAGATGGATGCTCTAGTACAAGGATTAAAAATTGTTAAAGATAATTTACAGAGGGAACTCGAAAAATTAAAGATAATTTACAGAGGGAACTCGAAAAATTGCACAAAAATACTTCCTTGAAGGGTCCCCTAGTGGGTGCTAAGCATTTATCCTGGGATTAAATTTTAGTGATAGTGGAAAGAAATTGGAAGCAGTTCTCAATAACTCAAGAGGAATTGGACCTGTAATGCCATAGATATTAGATAAGCTAAAGATACCATTTTCTACCTGAATGATAGACCAGATAAAGCAATAAGATTCATTGATATATTAAATTCTAGAATTGGACTCGAGTTGGAAGAATTGCATATTAGAGAAAAAAACATCATAATTATGGAGGCAATAAAGGTGGTCATAAAAAATAAGCAAGCTCAAACTTTTCATTAAAAAAATTTGTAGTTGGAAAAAGATGTAAAAACATTTATGAAAATATTTGATGATTAATGTTTAAATCAGGTCCTCCAATCCCCTTGGTATGGAAATGGAAATCTATATCCATTCTAGAGATACCAGGATTTATTGGTTGAGAAGCAAAATAATGATCATAATTTTGATGATATAACTGAGTCGATCAAAGGAAAGGTTATTTTAGACAAGTTATCAGGCACATTTAGACTTCATGTTAATTTATTTATGGTTTTAAATGGCATACCTCCACCTTCATATGTGAATTACATAGAACTTGAGACCTTGACACCTCGAAAGTGGGTAAAAACTAACACATTAGTTTTTTAATGAACCCAATTTAACTCTAATTTTTTATGCTAAATAGGAATAATTTCCTAGTTTCATAGATAAAAAAGGCCATTATGAGCTACTTCAAGTTAGAAAATACATAACCCATGTTAAATATTATTTTTATGCCCTATGTTGCAACAATGAAGTGCCTTAAACTTGTGTGATACTATGGGCATGGATAACTAAATTTGAATGTGTTGTTGTGTACTTTGGATCACTAGACTCTCTTCCCTCTTTAAAATGAACACAAATAGAAATCCGTCATTAGAACTTTATAATGCTTAGAGATCACAAGAAGGCTTATCAAATTCCTGACAATGTGTTAATGTTCCCCTCCCAACTACTAGTGGGAGATATGTTGACTAAGGCTTCGTTCATGTGATCTCCTCATTGTTGTCACTATTAACAAGAGATATGTAAGCTCTTGGGTATTAATGGAATCTATTCTTTTTGTGGTCAGTTTCAAAGGGGCTACCCTATGTCAATGAATCTTGTCTTTGCTTTGCTTTACATGTTCGAAATTCTAGTATATGATGAAATCTTCCTCAATAAAAAGCAACATTAACTACGATCTAGGAAACATTAGAAATCCATTTACAAGCCTCGAGGCTATGATATTTGATATAGGTAGCAACCAAAGTGGTTATATATGTTATCAGTACCACAACCATGTTAGTAGGTTATTCCAAAAACCTACTTATATGCAGTGAAACGATTTCATGGGATATTTTCTAGTCCCTTCAAAACCTACTCTACCCTTAATGCTGGAAAAAATGAGTTGGTCTAGAGTGGTAGAATTCCTTTTTAATTGTTGGCAATTAATGTCTCAAATTATAAGTTTATGTAGTTTGTTTTGGATTCAAGTTGTTGGTTTCTTTCTTCAACTATTTTTATTGCGTTCTTTGAATTTAGTTCCAATGATTTACCTATAAAATCCTAACCCTCTGCAACTCCTCTGTTTTTGAGCTATTTTTATTGTTCTTTGATATTACTTGCAATAATTTACATTTTCTCTAAGTAACATCCTCTCCTGAAAAAATATTTGTTTACTCTTTCGTTATTCAAAAATGATTCTCCAGATAATGTCTAATATTGTAGTATAAGTTTTCACTTGAATTTTTTTTTGAGGTGTTGCTTATTGTGTGTGTGTGTGTGTATAACCTTGTTTGTCTCTCATAGTATTACATTTCACAAAAATTATATTTCATAAGCAACACATATTGACCCCTCCCCCTTAGAGTATTTTAATGCACACCATACTAAAATAAGGAAACAGAAATCGTCAATCGTAGTGGCATACCTTAAGGATATAAACTTGTTATTCCAAGTTCTTTGTTGTCTTTTCATGTATATATGGATTGGTCATTCCTAATAGTTTCAAGCTAACTTTTCTTGTGTCTAAAAAATTATGAATTATATTTTTAATATTCTACGACACCTTGAAATTTTTTCTTGTTGACATTTACTATTCAAATGTGTTTTGAGTATTCAGTTATATGAGATAAATGTGTTGATGAAGGCCATTGTAATAAAATTATATTGAATTTGTGAATCATTTTATTTCCATACAAGAGATTTGTCCAATGTTGATGTATTTATAACTTCGAAAGCTATTATGATGTATGTTATCATTGTATGTAGTTGTACCCCCATTGGGGATGTGTGTTACCCCTTTACGGGATGTCTAAATTGTGTCTAGAACTTGAGGTACAACCTTCGTTGTAATTCAGGGTAATAGTACCGAGTGTAACATCATGTAATATGTAATTGTTGTCTCTTTGGGAGAAGTGGGCCCCATGTGGGATAACATGTAGGCTTGAGTCTTATATTTGGTCAATGACTTGAAAGGGTATAAATACAGAGGAAATATCCCTCATTTATACACACCTCATACACTCTCTAAGGCGCATGAGAGAGTGGGAGACAGTATGAGGTGGAGAGAAAGATAGCTGTTGAACATTTCTTATTACTGCTTTTGATCATCTTACTATTTTGAAGAAGTTTGCGGGGTTTTCTCCTTTATGGTTTCCCCAATGAAAATATTTTTGTCTTGTGTATATTTGATATATTATACATTTTTATGTACTTGTTATTCTTTCAAATAAAAATCCTAGATAATCTAATCATATCTTAAGAAAATCCAACATGGTATTGGAGCCTCTCTAAAAGAAGGCACTGTGCAGCTGTGGGAACTAGGATTTCAAGCAAGGAGGGCTAGAATAACTTTCCTCACTAGGGTGCATTTGTTGGTGGTATAATTTTTTGAATCAGAGAAGTTTCACTGTGAAGGCAAAATACAACTACAATGGCAGCTAATGAAAATTAGGGTTTCATGCCTAAAAACCCTAGAAGACTGAATTTGGTCATTCTAGAAATTTCACTATAATGCGCGATTGGAGAAGGATTAGAAGCCAAGAATTTTATAGGATGAAGATAAATTCTTCTTCTAACTTTTGTAAATGTTTCAGCCTCATATTCACTATACTTAAGGACATATGGTTCCTCCAAATCAAGGTTCTATCCTCCTCTAGAATACAATCATAAATAGGTGACCTAGGGAAATTTGTTATATCTCAGGATAGGAAGGTCCAAACAAAATTTCTCAAGAATTTCGAAGGTAGGGAACATAATGTATTTTCTATGGTATGCTTTTCAGACCCATAATGTGAAACAGTGACACATGGTAGTTTGTAAAAGTTTTCTATGCTGAATAATCCCCAAAACAGTCACCTTGGTAAAATCAACATAAGTCCCACTTAGAGAATCCATTTCTCCTCTAACATGTGGGGTTGGAAAGAAGACATGTCAGGCTATCTTAGTGAGAAATTTTAGACAGTAATAATATGAAACTTTAGAATCAATTTCAAACATTTCTGTAGAAGAAATTGGAAAACTAGGGCTTACTGTTCTGGGAGCTTCCCACCACTGTTTTTAGAAAAGAATTACATTTGATATCTCGTCTTGAAGAGGCCAATCTTTCTGCCCAATCAAAATTTTGAAATTCCAAGTTTGAAAAATTAGGGTGTTATAGCTGACTTTACCACACAACGTAGATCACACATGTATGGCCTTCTCTGTCCCTCTGTAGACTCCTTGGACCCCATGGACTTATATTATACTTTGATGTTCCAATATCATCCCAAAAAATTGCATGTTTATACATATACACGTATTTTAAAGCAATACCCGTGTGTATACACAGCTTTTGACGTCAAACCCATGTACATCGGGTTGTGTGTGAAATGACAAATATTTTTGGAGTTTTCCTCATTTGAGTCCAAATAACTTGACTCTTGGCCTTCCAAATTCCTTGAGAATTCTCGGACTCGACCCTCAATTACCTCTTTAGAGTGATATATAAGGAACCCCTTGGATACATTGAAATAAGAGAAATTGAAGAGCAAGTAAACTATAGCGCATTGTTGCCTTAGCTTTTCTTATACTTGAGTCTACATCCCTTTGTCCCTTGGAGCACATAGTGTTCTTCCCAAGCGTGCCTTTGCTTTGTGAGCTTTCTATTGAGAGATGGATCACTAAAGTGGTGGAGGCCTAGGTGGAGGACTCAATTTCTCCGGTTCACAGAAGTGCTGACAGAGTTTGTCACTATTGTATCTCTGATTTATTAATAGAAATATATTTTCCTATCCAAATCATGTGCATTTTAAATATGAATATTGAATCCATGGATATATTTAAATGCTTATACATGGTTGATTATATATGCTACGATAACTCTAACACATCTATATATATCATTCTTGCTTTTTTTGTTGTTGTTGAGAGAAAATTGTAATTACAATTGCATTGGAAAATCTCAACGGGGATTTACTTCAACCATTCGAAATAAGGTACGATTTGATATCCCTTAGTGTTATATTTGCTTACTATTCTTGCATATTAGTAAAGATTGATTTCTGGTGTCATACTATTTGTTGTGGTACCCCCAAGCCATAGGAAGTCTTTCTCAATAAGAGAATTGGCGACTCCACTGGGGAGGTTCCTAGTTATTTTTATTTAGGGATTGGGTATTCAATGTGCTTGAATTTCTCTTTATTTCTTTGTTTCTTTGTCGGGTCTAGAGGTATGTTTCCCCAGTAGTGTCCTACAGGACTAATTTCATCTTGGCTTATCTATTTTCCCTATTTTTCTTCATTTTTATTCCTGTATGTGAGTATTTGCATTACAGTCGCATATACACATGGTTTTCTATTGAATTCCCATGTATGTATGTAGGTTTACTGCATATAGTAGTGTATGCCTTGGTTTTGAGATTTTTATGGAGTATGGAGTGTTGCTGGGTGAGTTTTCATGATTGCTGAGTCTTCTTGGATAGTGTTGGTGTCCATATACAGGCTCTGTTTCTAACCAAAGAACCATTTTGATTTGTTTTTAATTAGGTTTTGTTCTTGTCATTTATTTCTTCTTTTTTGTTTTGGGATTACTGCATTAGGTATCTTTTGTCTTGGTGCCTTGCTTTGATGATGTTTGTGAGTGGTTGCAGGGTTTGAGAATTGTAAAGTCTGTTAGTGCTTTTATATCTCATTTCTTTAAAAAAAATACAAAAATAGTTTTGCTTTTGCATACTTGTGCATTCTTGCATTCACATGGCATGGTACTTCCATTAGGTTTTTCTTATTGAATTATAGTCAAGTGTTCATTTTAGGAATGATTTCACTCTCATTTGAAGGAAGAACATTGTATCTCATGTAGTGGCATACCTTTTTCTTCATTCGACAAATATTTGCACTTGGCATGGTTTGTTGCACTTTTATTTCACTACCGAGTCTTCATATCAATAGCTGTACGGCCATTTCCTTTTGAGTAATTACAACCATTAAAATAAATGCTTAATTCAAATGAAATACACATTTTTATTTTATAGCGTTCACAAACAGGATTAGGTTTTAAAGTCTTAGAATAGTTCATTGTGAGTCAATTCTCCAAGACTACTAAACAACAACAATTAGGTGTCTGTCTAGGAGAGAGTGAGAAATCCTTTGTATAATTAGTGTTTTTCAGGAAACTCCTCTTACACAAGAGTCAAGCACGAGGCATCACACATGATTATGATTGGGATGACCCATGGTTACTTTCTGTGAATGCCAGATATATTTCCAGGACTGTATTCATATATGGAGGCCTTTGAGGTATTGATTGATGCATCCTTGGGGTACCAGTTGTGCTTTCAGTCTTCCATATTTTCTATCCTACCCATATGGTCGATTCCGCCTACAAATTTATTCCTAAGAATTGATTATATTGAGGTGACCTTAGTTTCCTTTCCTAAGTATCATAGGGGGTACTTGCAGAGGTTATTCTGTAGGTGTCATGGCCAAGTAGGAATCAAACAACACAGTTGCTTTATGTGTTGAAGCTAAGGGCCACTAGAATTGGTCATGAACCACTTCTTGTATTGTATGGGAGTCTCAAGCCTCTCTTAAGTGAGGCATACTTGCTTCATTCGAGAGCTCACATATGCTCCCCTTGTTTTTCTTGTTTTTAGTTGTAGATTTTCTAGGAGTGTGCTCTATGTACACTATCTTGCTTAGGGTTGTGTAGTTAGATTGAGTCTTTTATTTTTAGTTGATTCATTGTGGATCTGAGTGCGACGCTCCACCATTCTTATCGTTTAGCATAAATTTTGTCTTCTATGTCTCTTCCTCCTTTAGGAGAGAGAAACATACAGTCCGGGAAGACTAACTCTCACTTTGATTCACACACCATGAGTGGAAATGAGCCTGAGATCTCAGAGATACCTCATCTTCCTCATCTAGTATGGGAGGATGAACCTTCAAGAACATATGGACTCTATTGGGATCCAGGAATTTTATAGCTGGTACATCGCCTGATGATCCTTCACAATTTTTGGGATACGTGAATGTAGATCACTGGTATTGGTTACGTATTCTAAACCGTGAGACTCAACATGCAACTACTAGCACTAGCACAATAAGGTATGGCATGCCAAATATTCCTAAGACTGGTTCGACACCCAATATCGGATCCGGTGTTGACCCTGGTGTTGTGCCTAGGAACGGGGGCTTCACTTGTTTACCAATATCCTATCACGTTATCTCATATTGTGGGTTTTAAAATTATTATAAATTGAACCAATATATTGTAGGTATTGGGGGGATGAGGGGTTTAAGGTGGGGGTGGGTAGGGTGATTTATAAGGATTGAGGTATAAAAAAGGGTGGGGAGGAGGTTTTAAGTATTGGGAGGGGGTTTCAACAAAAAGAGTTTGGGTCAATATCTCTGGAAATTAAGGGTATTCTTTAATATCCCACGATCGCACGTGTTATGTGAGATGTTCACTAAGTGAAGTCCCCGTGTGCCTAGGGGCACTTCCATTCCTTTCCATGCATAGAGGTTTGGTAGCACTAGTCATATTACACCTTCCATCCATGTGGTGGAGGCTTCTTCACACATGAATCCTAGATCTAGCACTTCCATACCCATTTGGGGGTATAATCCTAGACATGTGAATATTGGGGGAACGAGTTACATCCCTTCCCATATTCCATCGTCTTCAACACCTGTTCCTTCAAATGATTTTTTTAAGACACATCCTCTTCCTAACTGTTGTGGTCCTTTGGGCTAGGGTTCTACCATTAGCCATGTCCATCCCGCGTCTAGTCACATTGTAGTGTCACAAGGCTATGTGACTTCTCATGTGTCAGTCAAGTATGGACCTCCTTATGGACAGTCTTATAGGCCATGTTACAGACAGTCTTATAGACCATCCTATGTAAAGTCTTATGTAAAAAATTATACACTTTATTGTTATATTTTTAACATTAAGCTAGCATAACATTAGGATCTTTAACTAAGAGAACAACAAGCACAACAATCGAACACAAGAGACAATGAACATAGTGTTTTTCCTCAGGGAAACCATAAATGGAGAAAACCTCGCAACGTCCTGAGAGATAGAATCAGCACCAAAGTCAAACCCAAAAATAGTAAGATGATCTCTCGACGGCAGTAACCTCTTTCTTCCTTGCCCCAGTGTCTTTCTCTTCCTCCGCTATGCGCTACAACTGAGTGTGAGTGAGTGTGTGATAAATAGAGAGGCTAGCTCTCTATTTATACTAATTCCTGACTTGACTAAACCCAACTAGGGCCAACTTAACTAGGTGAGTCTAATAACCCTAGTGCCCCAAAACTATGGGGACTTTAACCCTTAGACAATAGGAGGGTTAACCACCTTGACTTGACATGACTTGTTTACATTATAGAAAATTCCTGATAGGAACATTGGGGCATGACATGACTCAAGTACATTACAAATACATCCCAGAATAAACATCGGGTTACAATACATAAGAAATACAAGTGAATACATTCCGAAGTTACAATTACATCAACACTCCCTCTTAACTAGGAAGGTATTCTCTTGACAAAATTTATTAGCACAAGTCTTCTTCTCCGTATCATCTGGATCATCATTGATTCTTCTTCATCTTCACATTCGATTCATCTCTATCTTCAAGTCATCTTCACCTGGATCTGGATCATCACTTGATCTAGATCATCATCATTGGATCTAGATCATCCCTTGATCTGGATTATCTCTAGAGCATCATCTCTAGATCTGGATCATCCCTAGATTTGGATCATCATCACTGGATCTGGATCATCCCTCGATCTGGATTATCTCTGGAGCATCATCTCTGGATATGGATCATTCCTCGATCTAGATCATATCTGCTGGATCATCAACACTGAATCTTCACAGGTGCTATCTCATGATTCTTCTTGTCACATGAAGTTCTATAGAGCCAACCCTTTTTCATGTTGGTTGTAGGCCTAGCCTTCATGCTGGTTGTAGGCCTTTGACCCTAAGTTAGAATGGCCCACCCAACACTTATATTTGATCATGTAGGAACCAATCCTATAATCATATCAGAAAGGCATAGGAAACACTCACATCTGACCATGTGGGAACCAATCCCATAACCCTGCCAGAAATCCCAACACTCACATTTGACACATGCAAGGAACCAATCCAACATACATGTTCAAAAAGGCTCAGCACTTATATTTGACACATGCGAGGAACCAATCCAACATACATGTTCAAAAAGGATCTGCACTTACATTCGACACATGTGAGGAACCAATCCAACATGCATGTTTGAAAGGGATCTGCACTTACATCCGACACATGCGAGGAACCAATCCAACATGCCTGTTTGAAAGGGATCTACACTTACATCCAACACATGCGAGGAACCAATACAACATGCATGTTCAATAGGGCATGCACTCACATATGATCAAGTAGGAACCAATCCTACAGTCATATCAAAATGGCCCCCAGTCCCAGACTGAGCTACCTGCTAACTAACCAGGTGCCTCCATTCCAAGAATGGCATTCAGTGCTTACTTCTGATCATGTAGGAACCAATCCTACAGTCACAGCAAAATGGCTGAACTCTCATATCTGACATGGAAGGAACCAATCCTCACCATGACAGAATGGCTTAGCCCTTATATCTTACCATGGAAGGAACTAATCCTCTCACCATGTCAGAATGGATCTGGGTCTCATCATTTCCCTTTGGAGGAAACATCGATCTAGAGAACACCAAGCTTCTCCCTGAAGTACTCGGACTTCACCCTAGCCAATGGTTTTGTCAACACATTAGCTATATGTCCCTCCATCACAACATACTGGAGCTTCACTGCTCCCCTCTACACCATATCCTTGATATAGTGATACTTGATATTGATATGCAACGACTTGTCATGGAACACTAGATTCTATAACAACTTCATGCAACTATGGTTGTCATAATGTATACAAGTAGCATCCATCTGGATATCAAATAAATGAGACAGTAGATTCCTCAACCATACTATCTCACAACTAGATGAACAAGCTGTGACATACTCTGCTTCAGTTGTACTCAGTACCACATAGGATTTCTTCCTCCTAAACCGAGAGATCACACCTGATCCCATACTGAAGCAACACCCCGAAGTGCTCTTCCTATGAATGGCAATTCCTGCCCAATCTGAATCAACATAACCCTCTTGGTTAATCTTCTGATTCACCTCATACTTGAGCCCATAATCAATTGTACCCCTCAGGTACCTCAGAATATGCTTCACAGCAATCAAGTGAACATTTCTTGGATCTGTCAAGAACTAGCTCTAGGTGTTCACAGCAAAGCAAATATCTGGTCTCATGTTCATTAGGTACATCAAGGACCCAATCATTTGACGATACGTCGTAGCATCAACCATCTCTAATGAAGCACCACTCAATAGATTTAGGTTTGATGCCATAGGTGTGGTCATGGCCTTGCAATCCATCATCCCAAACCTCTTCAGGATCTCTACTGCATACTTCCCTTGTATGAGGGAGATTCCATCCACATTCTACCACACCTCCATGCCTGGAAAATAATGCATCATATCCAAGTCCTTCATTTCAAACTTGGCAGCAAGATTTCTCTTCATATCAACAATCAACCCATCCATACCTGTTACAAATTGATCATCTACATACAGTAGGAGCATCACTGGGTTGCCATCTTCGACCTTGTAGTAAAGGTTGGAATCTGCTTTACTCTTGGTAAAGCCCAAACTGGATAGAAAGTTGACAATTCTATAGTACCAAGTCCTGTGTGCCTATTTCAAACTGTATAGGGCTTTCTTCAATTTTCACACATGAGACTCCCTATCATGTGTCTCAAAACCGAGTGGTTGTTCTACATACACTTCCTCTTCCACTACACCATTCAAGAAATCAGTCTTGACATCCATTTGGTGTATCTTCCATTTCATCACTGCAGCCAAAGCAAGTACCGATCTGATGGAAGTGTATCTGGCTATAGGTGCAAAGGTTTCTTCATAATCTATTCCTTCCCTCTATGAGAAGGCACAAGCCACGAATCTTTCCTTATATTTCTCTATGCTACCATCTGCAGCATCCTTGATCTTATAGATCCATTTGGAAGTTACAATCGACTTCCCTTCTGGTCTTGGGACAACATCCCAAACATCATTCTTCATGATCGATTGATACTCTTCAATCATAGCATCCTTCCATTCTTTCTGTTCTGCCACTTCTTCATAGTTGGAAGGTTCTTTATTGATAACATCACATAGTAAAGCTACATATCGGAGCAGGATCTGGTTCTCTTTGTTTCTCTATGATTCTCTTTTGGAGCCCCATATCTTTCCGCACGTTGGATAATTTCTTGTACCCAAGAAAGTTTCCTCTTGTGAGGATTCTTCTCCTGAGGTGGATCTATAGGTCTTTGTGGTTCTTCAAATTCTCGATCTTCTTATTAAGTTTCTTCATTCATGGCTATATCATGAATTTTGGGTGCTTCTACTTCTTCAGGATCTTCAGTAGGTCTCTTTCTAGATTTGTTGTAAGCTGAGTCTTCATCAAATGTTACATCCCTGTTGATGTCGATAATGTTGAATATTGGGAAGTGTATTCTGTAAGCCTTCAATCTTTTAGAGTATCCCACAAATATACCCTTCTTTCCTGAAGGATCTAGTTTTGTTCTCTTCTCTTTTGGAATTTGTATGTACAGCGGATAGCCGAATATTCTGAGATGGCTAACTTCTATTTGTTGCTGTAGAAGACTTCTTTAGGAGTCTTGTTCTTGAGTACTTTGTGTGAAGTACGGCTCTGTACATACATTGTTGTTCTAGCAGCTTCTTCCCATAGATGCATAGGAAGATCTTGATCATGAAGCATTGCTCTTGCAACTTCCATGATAGTTCTATTCTTCCTTTCTGCAACCCCATTCTATTGTGGATTATAAGGATTGGACAACTCCCTCTTAATCCCTCATTCTTTGCATAAGTATTTGAATTCATTTGATGTGAATTCTCCGCCATTATCTGATCAAAAATTCTTGATCTTCTTTTCTCTGTGGTTCTCGATCAGGGCTTTGAATTCCTTGAACTTGCTAAATAATTCATCTTTGTTCTTCATGAAGTAAATCCATGTCTTCCTATAAAAGTCATCAATAAAAGAAACATAGTATACATACCCACTTAGAGAACTTGATGAAATTGGTCCGCATACATCAGAGTGGATGATTTCCATGATTCCTTTTGCTTTGATTTCACTACTTGGAAATGTCTTCTTTGTGTTCTTTCCTTTCGCACATCCTTTGCAGACTCCTTCATGTTTTGATTGAATTTCTGGACGACCTTCAACAACTTTGCTTGCAAGTGGTAGTGATCTGTAGTGCAAATGTGCAATCCTTCTATGCCAAAGTTCATTTGGCTCAACTGTGTCATGGACCAAAGCTTGTTCTAGATGGCCCTTCAATTTGTATAATCCTCCTTCTTGTTCTCCAATTACTATTGCATCATCAATAGTCTTTCTTGTTGGCCACATGAGTACTTGGCCATCTACAAATGCAACCCTTATGTCTTTTGCATCAAATGCTGATATGGATAGAATATTCTTCTTTAGTCCTGGTACAAACAAGACATCCTTCATTTTCATAGATTTTCCAGAATCTAGCTTGTAGGAGGATTCACCACTACCTTTTATGGGATATTGGTAGTCATTCCCAAGTTTCACCTTATGGGGTGAATTATGTTCGGATAGTTTCTCAAAGGATTCCTTGAAACCTGTCATGTGTTTGGAAGCCCCACTGCCAATAAGCTAATCTTTGCTTCAATGAGTGACAGTTCTTGTGAGAGCAGAGATCAGAACATATTCATCTTCCCTTGAAGATTCTTCACTTTCTTGTTTTACCCTCTTTCTGGGAGGATCATCATCCTCAGCAGTGTGAGCATGATGTATTCTTTTGGAGTTCCTCTTCTTCTTGGATCCATTCTTATTCATGGGACAATTTCTACAAAAGTGTCCTATTTCATCGCATGTATAACATCTAATTTTAGATGAACCTTTCTGATGAGAATGCTTACCTTGGTGATCATGCTTTTCCCTTCTTCCTTTCTTGGAGTGTACTGTGAGAGATTGATCTTCACTTCCCATATTTTTTTCTTGAAGTGCTATCCGAGCTTCTTCTTGAGAACATTCTTCCCACAGTCTACTGAACTTGACTAACTTCTTTCTAGCACAGATTCCTTGGATGAAAGAATCCCATGACCTAGGGAGGCCATTCAAAGTTTTCATCACAATTTCTGCATTCTCCACTTCTTCAACTACTGCTTCTAGCTGTTCTTTGTTTTGGGAGACCCTTGTGAAGTATGACTGGATGGTCTCCTCATTATAGATCTTGACATTCTTCAATTGGTTCCTTAGAGTCATCTTCGTATTGATGTTCTTCCCTTCAAATAGTTTGGTTAGGGCATCAAACATGGCTTTAGGTGTCTTGAGGGAGGACACTTGTGGAATGAGGTGATCCTTGATGGACTCTGCAATGATACTCTTTGACATAACCAAATTATTATTATGTAAGTCCTTGGACTCATCTCCTTCTATAACTAGAACCTCCTCATGGATGTAGGATTCCAACTCATTTTCTTCCAGGACCAGGGAGATCCTATACTTCCAGGCTCAAAAGTTATTAGCTCCCTCGAGCTTTTCATCAAGCTTGGTATGATGAGACATATTAACTGAGAAACTCAAATAGAAATACAAAAGATTTATATCTTACAAGGTCAAGATGTCGGATCTAGATTTGGAGCTGAAATCCTGCAGTGCTAGTTCAGGAGCAGATTAGGGTTTTGCTTTTCTGAAGTTCTATCCCACCAAAAGGTTTGAATTTGATCCCTAACTTCAAATTTGGGGAGGATATCAATCCAAGCATGGGATCACTATGTGGAAATTGAACCAGGTGATAGATTAATTTTACTCACAACAATTAACAATTGATCATGCAAAATCACTCATAAAGAGACTAAAAATTGGAGCTGAACACTAAACTGTATTAACTCAGTGTACAATATCCAACCCTGTAAAATAATAAGTTTCTGAATAAATAACATACATCAGGGATTTGAATGCATGAGGAGCAATTTGAATCTAGCATAAAGCAAGCTTACTAAAAATAAGCAAATCCCCCATAGGTGTAAAAAGCTGATCCCAAATCTTTCATGGAGCTCACGAATTGGAAAAATGGCTTAGGAAAGATAAAGAGTGTTGGAATGGAATCTCATACATGCTTTTGCATGGAGAAAATAGAGGAGGATGTGTAGGACAAAAAACTAGTCAACCTCACCTAGTCTAGCTTTTCCTTTTGCCTTAAAACACTGAAAAAGCAGGCAATAAAGCATAAAAAGCAGAAGGGCGCCTAGGAGGCCAGGAATAAAGCAGAATTGATTCCTTTAGCTCTCCCATGCACTACATGAGTCAAATAAGGCAATTTTTACCATTATAGATAGGCAAATGACAACTTGCACAAGGTGGGACACATGAACTAGGCAAATAAGACAAAAATAATGAAATTAATGTCTAAGTGGGTAAACTATGGGTTGATTATTCTAACACCCCCCCTTAAGACTGACTTATGAGTAATATATCAGAAAATTATAGGGCCTAGCAACAAGCATTAGTCACCCTTTACATACTGCATGTCCATTTAAACAAGGAAAGAGGCAAAACCAACTTGGGAAAATCCTCCCTTAAACATGGACTGTAAACAAAATTGTAGAATCTTGTCTTCACTCATGCTTCATAGCATGATTAGAAATACCCAGCAGTGATTTGATATTACTGAAGGTCTTCTCACAAAATTCTTTGGTGAAGATATCAGCTACTTGTTCTAAAGATGAACAGAAGAGTAGGTGAATGGTGCCATCATGCACAAGTTCTCTGATGTAGTGCATATGGATCTCAATGTGTCTGGTTCTCTGCTTCTAAAGTGGATCTTTGTAGATTCGAATGGTAATCTAGTTATCATAGTAGATAGTAGTTGAGTACTTTGGTTCGAAGCCACACTCTCCAAGTAAACCCTGCAACCATAAACATTGAGTTGCTGCATTAACAACTCCTCTGTACTCTGCTTTTGTAGATGAGAGTGCAATGGCACTCTGTTTCTTGCTTGACCAGATGATTGGCCCTTCTGCAAGCATGAACACATATCCTGAAGTGGACTTTCTGTTTGTGCTATCACCTGCCCAATCACTGTCAGTAAATCCAATCAAATCAAGATCAGATTTTGCTTTATAGAATATCCCATGTGTCCTTGTTCCCTAAACAAAGTTAAGGATCCTTTTGGCTACTTTCCAATGGATATCATGAGGCTGATCCTTGTATATAGAAGCCACACTTACTGCATAACAAATATCAGGTCTAGTATGTGTCAGATACAATAAAAATCCAATCAATTTCCTATACAGTGTTTTTTTTACCATCGGTGAAGAATCAGCTTCTTCCAGCTTCACTCCTGAAAGGAAAGGAGTTTTGCTTGCTTTGCAATCCTTCATTTTGAATTTGTTCAGCAAGTCCAAGGCATATTTGGAATGGTGCACCTTGATTCCAGCTTTGTTTTGAGAGATCTCAAGCCCCAAAAATTGACCTTAAGAGCCCCAAATCTGTCATGGAGAAGGCTTGGTTCATAGCTCCTTTTAAGGAAGCAATCTCAGCCTTTGAGCTTCCTGTAATGAGGAGATCATCAACATATAACACAATGATAATTAATTAACCATTAAATTAACTTCAAATAGACATTTGGATCTGATTTGCATCGAACAAAATTCAGTGATAGCAAGAAGCTATCGATCTTGGCATACCAAGCCCTGGGGGCTTGCTTTAGCCCATACAACGACTTTCTCAACCTGCACACAAGAGAAGGGTTAGTAGTAAAACCTTGAGGCTGCTGCATATATATCTCCTCAGTGAGATATCCATTTAGGAAGGCACATTTTACATCCATGTGATGTACCTCCCATTTCCTTGAGGCTGCAATGGCTAGAGCTAGCCTGATGGAATCCATCTTTGCCACTGGGGCAAAGGTATAATTGTAATCTATGCCATGAACCTGTGAGTAGCCCTTGGCTGCCAATATGGCCTTGTACTTCAGTGGTGAACCATCAGCAGCAAATTTGGTCTTATAGACCCACTTACACTGGACTAACTTTCTTCCTAGAGGAAGATCCACTAGCTCCCATGTGTTGCGCTTCTGGAGTGAGCTGAACTCCTCCTTCATGGATGTTCACCATCTTGGATCTCCTACTGCTTCTTCATATGTTTGAGAATCAGAATCCACCATCAAATATCATTTTTCAGCAAACATAGGATCCTTCATACACAGACCACTCTCAAATTGAGATCTAGTCCTCCTTGGGTCATTGGGATCCCCAGCTAGCTCACCTGCTGCATGTATTTTCTTGGCTTCCCATTTTGGCCTTGTGGGGCTGTTAGGGTCTGCAATAAACTCATCTCCATTAGAAAAATCAGAATCAGAATGTTCAACAAACTATTTACTTACTTCTTGAGGTTTAGGTGGTGAAGAGGCTTCACCAACTTCCACTGCTACAAGGGGTTCTTCTTCAAACTGAACAGATCTTTCAATGAAGGCTTTGTTTGTGCTCAAATTTATCAACTTGTACCCTTTTGAATCTTCAGAGTATCCAACAAAAAGACACTCATGGCTTTGGGGCTGCAAAGCCTTCCTCTTCTCTGTCGGGATTCTAGCCCAAGCCTTTGAGCCAAAAATCCTGAAATGGGTCACATCTGGCTTGTTCCCACTCCATGCTTCGAAGGGAGTCATGCCATCAACCTGTTTGTGAGGCACCCTATTCTGAATATAGGCTGCATAGTTGATATCTTTGGCCCAGTACTTTGGTGGCAAAGTTTTGGCCTCCATCATGCATGTTGCCATCTCTTTTAGTGATCTGTTCTTCCTCTCAGCAACACCATTTTGCTGTGGTGTGTAAGGGATAGAATGCTGCATGTGAATACCTGCATCTGCACAATAATTAATAAACTCAGACTTAACATACTGACCACCATTGTCAGATCTGAGGGCCTTGAGTTTCCTTCCAGACTAGTTTTCAACCAAAGCCTTAAAGACTTTGAATAGGCCAAAAACTTCAGACTTGTGTTTCAAGAAGTGAACCCAGCAATACCTAGAAAAGTCATCAATGAAAGTCAATGCATATTTGGCCTGACTCATAGACATATGAGGGAATGGGCCAGCAACATCATTGTGGATCAGCTCGAGGGGTGCAGAGGTTCTCTCATGACTAGCTCTCTCAAATTTGTGCTCTGGGTGTTTTCCTAGGATACAACCTTGGCAGACTCCTTTGGAAAATTTTATCTTGGGCAACCCTATGACCATCTCTTTTTCACTAAGATCAGAAAGATACTTGTAAGTTAGGTGGCCAAATATTTCATGCCAAAGCTTGCTGGCTTCATTATCATGAATGAGAAGAGTAGAGGGGTTTGAGTAAGGTAGGAAGTGTGAGAACATGTATACCTTTTGAGCATGATTTGCAACTCCTTTTGCAATGACTCTACCACTTGAGATCTCTATGATCTCAACTTCATCGAGGGAGAATACTACTTTCTTTGGAGACCCAGTGTGGGTCATCTGGTACAGTGACAGGAGGTTGGAGGCGAGACCAGGCACATACAGCACATTGTTGAACTGACCATGATCAAGATCTATCCTTCCTTTGACTTTACTTTCCGTGAGAGAGTCATCTCCCAGTACAATAGATGGTCCTTTTGACATGTCCAGTGAGGAGAGGGCCTCCTTAGTCGAAACCATGTGTCTTGAAGCTCCATAATCGATGATAAAACTGGGTGAGCTTGATGTGCCAGCAACTAGAGCATGAACTCTCTCTCTGTCATTTGAACTTGATCCTCCTTCTCTCTTCTTTGAGCTTTCTAGAAGGGATATGCCATTCTTCTCTAGGATTTGGGTCAGCATGTCTATCTACTTTTTCATACAAGAGCTTTCAGAGTGATTGCCCTTATTGCAGTATGCGCACTTTTTTTTATTTCACCTTTGTTTTTCCTCTTCTGGTTATTCTTCTTGGGACCTTATGGATCATCCAGAGACTATTTCTTGTCTCTCTTTTTCTCAGGTGGATTTTTAGCTTTCTTTTTGCCTTTTGAATCCACCTTCGAATCTCCAGAAATCAAAGCTTGATCTTTGGATGGTTTGATGGTGCCCATCATCACCAACTTGTCCTGTTCTTGTGTGAGAGATTCCATGAAATCTGCAAGGCTAGTCATCTTCCAGGTTCGAGCTGTCAGTTTTGTGGCATAGAAGGTCGAAACAAACACTGAATAGTCAGGGCCTAGCTTCGAGAGGATGGCCAGTACAAGCTGATCATCTTTCTTTTCGATCCCACACTGTTTCAGCTGCAAAACTAGTGCTTTGAACTTGGAGAAATATAGCTGCAGGGATTCAAAGCTATTTGGACTCAAGGAAATCAGCTCATTTTCAATTTGATGTCCCCTCATCTCATCTGTCTTTCCAAAAAGATCAGCAAGCTTCTCCCATACTTCATTTGGTGATGTCAATCCATCAAGATGGAAAAGGAGGTCTCTGGAAATACTCAGACACAGGAGGCCATAAGCCTCATCCCTCCTGTTGTGCCATTTTATCTTCTCTGTAGCTGCATTGGGCTCTGCTTCTGTTTCCATAGTCACCCTGTAGAGGCCTTTTTCTCTCAAGAGTATCTCCATATCTGCTTTCCATTCAAATAGATTGAAGGGAGTCAAGATAGTTTTCTGTGATTGATCCATAGCTTAGAAAATCTATCCCGACTGTCAGTAGAAGGCTCCCAGTCACTGATGTCGAACCTGCAAAACAATTTTTGAAGGAGAGAAACAACCTACATTGGCTCTGATACCATGTGGAAATTGAACCAGGTGATAGATTAATTTTAATCACAACAATTAACAATTGATCATGCAAAATCATTCACAAAGAGACTGAAAATTGGAGCTGAACACTAAACTATATTAACTCAATGTACAATAGCCAACCCTGTAAAATAATAGGTTGCTGAATAAATAACATACATCAGGGATTTGAATGCATGAGGAGCAATTCAAATCTAGCATAAAGTAGGCTTACTAGAAATAAGCAAATCCCCCATAGGTGTAAAAAGCTGATCCCAAATCTGTCATGGAGCTCACGAATGGGAAAAATGGCTTACGCAAGCTAAAGAGTGGTGGAATGGAAACTCATACATTCTTTTTCATGGAAAAAAGAGAGGAGGATGTGTAGGACAAAAAACTAGTCAACCTCACCTAGTCTAGCTTTTCCTTTTGCCTTAAAACACTGAGAAAGCAGGCAATAAAGCAGAAAAAGCAGAAGGGCGCCTAGGAGGCCAGGAATAAAGCAGAATTGATTCCTTTATCTCTCCCATGTGCTACATGAGTCAAATAAGGCAAGTTTGACCATTATAGATAGGCAAATGATAACTTGCACAAGGTGGGACACATGAACTAGGAAAATAAGACAAAAATAATGAAATTAATGTCTAAGTGGGTAAACTATGGGTTGATTATTCTAACACACTGAAAAATTCCACTTCTGTGAAAATCCCTAATTTTTGGTAGTAGTGTCGAGTCCAAAACTGAAAAACCTCAGAATTGGATTCTGCTTCGATAGAACGATGTGCCATATGGAGGAGAGTTATTCCACCCTACTTTTGCTGAAAATATATGGAGAGAGATCCACAAAATAGGAAGCCCTACTTCCCACAGTTTCACTATGTCTTATTCTTAGGTTAGATCTGATTCCATGTTAGATTTTTAACATTAAGCTAGCATAACATTAGGATCTTTAACTGAGAGAACAACAAGCATAAAAATCAAACACAAGAGACAATGAAGACAATGTTTTTCTTCGAAGAAACCATAAATGGAGAAAACCCCACAAATTCCTCAGAGATAGAATCAACACCAAAGTGAAAGCCAAAAACAGTAAGATGATCTCCCGACAGTAGTAACCTCTTTCTTCCTTGTCCCAGTGTCTTTCTCTTCCTGAGCTATGCACTACAACTGAGTGTGTGATAAATAGAGAGGCTAGCTCTCTATTTATACTAATTCCCAACTTAACTAAACCCAACTAGGGCTGACTTCATTAGGTGAGTCTAATAACCCTAGTGCCCTGGAACTATGGGGAATTTAACCCTTAGATAATAAGAGGGTTAACCACCTTGACTTGACATGACTTTTTTACATTATAGAGACTTCCTGATAGGAACATCGGGGCATGACATGACTCAAGTACATTACAAATACATCCCAGAATAAACATCAGGTCACAATACATAAGAAATACAAGTGAATACCTTCTGAAGTTAAAATTACATCAACACTTATGGGTTCGGGTATCAACCCTTTTATCAGTATCCTAATTATGGATTCGTAGCACCCCAGCCTCAAGGTACTTCAAACTACAATATGCAACCCTACATGGGTCAAATGGGAGGAGGTCATGATCCGACTGATGAAGGCCATGGTGTCTATAATAATCAACCCTATGTGAACCAACCTTATCAGGGAGCTTGGAAGCAAATTCATAAACCTAGAGTCCCTTTCCTTGTGATGCTAAACTTACCTAACATGTCGATATTGACAAATGTTCCAGTCGCTCATGACCTGGCATGGTCGGTCGTTCCCTCCAAGCTTCCTTCGAACATTCCAAAGTTTGAGGGTAAGAGTAGTGAAGACACTGGTGAGCATGTCACGATGTTCCACCTTTGGTGCTCTTCGAACTCCTTGAATCACGATTCAGTTCGTTTAAGACTATTTCAACACACCCTTATAGGGAATGCGGCAAAGTGATACATAGAGTTGCCTAGGGGGACTTACACATTGTTTAATGACCTAGATATGACCTTCCTCAATCACTTTCAGCTACCTCTGCATTATGATGTTGGTAATGAACTCTTGTCGACATTACGGCAGGACAAATCCACGCATATATCTGATCACATTCAAGAGTGGAGTAGACAAAAGAGATTGATTAAGGCCTTTATACCACTAAATTTCCTTTTGGAATGGTTCCTTAATTCTTTATTACCTTACATAGCGAAGGATGTTTCCACATCTGAAGTGAAAAACGAGGAGCAAGCTATCTTTAGAGCTCAAGAATTGGATTTGATTTATGCTCAATCAAGGCTCTTGTATGAGATCATACGGAACACACCTAGATCCAATTTTGACCCTAAGCTTAAACCTGAGCCACATGCTGATGGCATTGTTTCCTTTGTGAGTGATAAAACCGTAAGCTTGGTTACAAACCAAATGAGTAATTTTTCTGTTAACCATCCTGCATCGGCACAAACTATGGATTCATCTCATCCTACCCAAATGACGGATGTACTTTCAGTGCAATCATCGAGCTAGAAAGGTAACCAGAAACCTGGACAGAATAAAAATAAAGGTAAAAACAATCGAAAGGGTCGGAATAAGTATGAAAATGATAATAATGAAAAGAACAACAACAATACTGGGCAGGACAAGAAACCTAAGCATAAGGTCAAATTTCCTTGTAAGCTGTGTGGGGATGATCACCTCATTCACTTGTGCCCTTAGATGGAAGATGCCTTGAATTTCATTGCACAGGGCCTAGTTATTCTGACAAATCCTTTAACACAAAATTAGAGTATGAACTCAAGGACCATGGATCTTGGTGGTGCTTTTGGTGGGACTCTAAACCCGTCAGACATCGCTAATGGCCATGGTTGCATTAACATGGTGAATGCCACAAATGTTGTGACTTGTTCTAAAGATTATGGTATATCACAACTGGACCTAGGAAAGGAACCCTCTCCACCTGAGATCCCTTTGCATATTCAAAAACCTAGTGAGAATCTTAAAGCTTCACCTCGTGATCTTAAGGGAGTCTTGAAGTGTTCGGGGCATAATCCTAATGCCTGAGCCTCCCAGAACTATTCTATCATGAAGAATTTGGGCCAGACTCCTTGTGCAATGTATGCATTAGAATTTCTTCAGACTTGTCCTTCGCAAAGGAAATTCTTGTTGTCTACTCTTAGGGTGGATGATGGAAGCTCCCCTTCGGTGATCAAATTTGAAACTCATGGAATCTAGCCTCGCTTTCCTTACTATGTGTCCCTTTTGGTGCATTTAGAGTGTCTAAACAACACCATCAAATGCATAGTGATTGATGAGAGCATTGTAGCTTCCATGATGTCTTTCTAATGTTGGAAGGGGTTGGGTTCTCCTGCATTGTCTAAGTCAGGAAACATGTTAACTGTGTTTGATGGAAGATCGTTTCAACCGCACAACATTCTTCCTTCCCTTAAGGTCCAATTGGGAGGTAAGACCATTGCGATCAAGTTCAATGTGGTTGATGCACCTCTTGACTATAATATTATGGAAATTGAACCCAAGAGATAGAACAATTACACTCACAAAATTGCTAATCAAACATGCAAAATTAACATCAAAGGAGACTTAAATTGGAGCATAACACTAATCTGTATTGAATAAGTGTACAATAGCCAATCTTGTGAATTAAGAGGATTCTACAATATATAATTGCATGAGATGTTTGAATGCATAAGGATGCCATTCGAAAAGGTCACAAAGTAGGGTTACTATATCTAGTCAAATCCCCCATAGGTGCATAAAGCAGTTTCCAAATCCACCAAGATGCTCATGAATTGGATAAGACAAGTAGGCAAGATGATGAGGGATGGAAAGAAAAATGATACATGCTTTTATTAGGAGAAAAGGATGGAGGATGACATGGGAAAAAAATAAGTCAACTACACCTAGTCTAGCTTTTCCTTTTGCCTTAATTCTCAATAAAACATGCAGCTTTTCAAAAAACACAGGTATGTGCTTTGGAGGATCTGGAATAAAGAAGACATGCTAAATATGGTTTCAAGGAGGTTTCCCAAGTGCTACATGACTCAATTTTATCAAGTGTTGAATTCTATGACATGTAGAAGGAAACTAGCATAGAGTGGAATCTAGGAGACTAGGTAATAAGACAAAAATGATTTAATTAATGTCTAAGGTAGGTAACTATGGGTTGATTATTCTAACAACCCCCCTTAAGCCTGAATTCATGAGTAAATATCAGAAAACTATAGGTCCTAGAAACAAGTCTTAGTCACCCTTTACATACTTCTTGTCCATTCAACCAAGGAAAGATGCAAAAACCCAATGGGAAAATACTCCCTTAAACATGGACAGTAAAACAAAATTAAATTTTCTTTTCATTAATCATGCTTCATAGCATGATCAGCAATCCCTAGCAGTGATTTCATATTTCTAAATGTCTTCTCACAAATTTTTTTGATGAAGATGTCTTCTACTTGTTTTGAAGATGCACATAAGAGTAGATGAATGGTGCCATTAGGCACAAGCTGTCTAATGTAGTGTATATGGATCTCAATGTGTTTGGTTCATTGTCTCTGAACTGGATCATTGTAGATTCAAATGGTCCTCTAATTTTCACAATAGATAATAGTTGAAAGCTTTTATTTGAAGCCACATTCTCCAAGTATTCCCTACAACCACAAACATTGAGTTGTTGCATTTAAAACTCCTCTATACTCTGCTTCTATAGATGAGAGTTCTATGGCACTCTGCTTCTTGCTTGACTAGCTGATTGTTCCTTCTACAAGCATGAACACATATCCTGATTTACACTTTCGATCTGTGTTGTCATCTGCCCAATCACTGTCCGTAAACCCAATCAAATCAAGATCATATTTTGCTTTGTAGAAGATCCCATGAGTTCTTGTTCCTTGAACAAAGTTAAGGATCCTTTTGGCTGCCTTCCAGTGGATCTCATGAGGCTGATCCATGTATCTTGAAGCCACACTAACTACATAATATATATCAGGTCAAGTGTTTGTAAGATAAAGTAAACACCCGATCAATTTCCTATAAAGTGTATTATTTACCATAGGAGAACAACCTGCTTCTTCAAGCTTAACTCCTGAAAGGAAGGGAGTCTTGCTTGGCTTGCAATATTTCATGTTGAACTTGTTCAGAAAATATAAGGCATACTTGGACTGATGTACTTTGATTCCATGTTGGGATTGACCAATTTCAAGACCCAAGAATTGGCTCAACAATCCCAAATCTGCCATAGAAAATGCATGGTTCATTGCATCCTTCAAGGAGGAAATCTCTTTCTTTGAACTCCATGTAGTTAGAAGGCCATCCACATACAAGAAAATAATCATCAAATAACCATGAATCAGCTTCAAATACACATTAGGATCAGACTTGCATTGAACAAAACTCAATGACAATAGAAAGCCATCAATCTTGGCATACCAAGCCCCGGGGGCTTGCTTGAGCCCATACAATGATTTCTTTAATATGCACACTAAAGATGGATTAGAAACAAGCCCTTTAGGTTTCTACATGTAAATCTCTTCATTGAGATCTCCATTTAGGAAAGCACACTTCACATCCATGTGATGTACCTCCCACTGCTTTGAAGCTGCAATGGCTAAAGCTAGCCTTATGGAGTCCATCTTTGCCACTGGTGCAAAGGTTTCATTGTATTAAATACCATGTACTTGTCAATATCCCTTAGCTACCAATATTTCCTTATATTTCAAAGGTGAACCATCTGCAGCAATCTTAGTCTTCAAAACCCACTTACATTAAATTAGCTTCCTCCTTGGGGAAGGATCAACTAGTTCCCATGTGTTGAGTCTTTTGGAGCGAGATGAATTCTTCTTTCATGGCTGTTTGCCATATTGGATCATGTGCTGCATCTTCATATTCCTGTGGATCTGATTCAACCATCAGATAGAACTTCTCAGAAAATAATGGATCTTTCATACAAATGGCACTCTCAAACTGAGATCTAGTCCTTCTAGTGTCACTAGGATTCCCAACTAGTTCCCCAGCTGCATGAATGGTGTTTGCTACCCATTTTGGTCTTGTAGAACTGTTAGGATCTACAATCAAATCATCATTATTAGACATACCAGAATCATCAAA
Source organism: Pseudotsuga menziesii (assembly GCA_001517045.1). Classification (NCBI taxonomy): domain Eukaryota; kingdom Viridiplantae; phylum Streptophyta; class Pinopsida; order Pinales; family Pinaceae; genus Pseudotsuga; species Pseudotsuga menziesii. The sequence continues at coordinate 73,055 of LPNX010807495.1, forward strand.
CTCATTAGTCTCTCCACTTATTATTAATGGATCTGGTGGTGAAGAAGACTCTCCAACTTCAACTTCTACGAAAGGCTCTTCTTGGAACTGAACACTTATTTCAATGAAAGATTTGTTAGTGCTCAAGTTGATGAGCTTGTACCCTTTTGAATCTTTAGAATACCCAGCAAATAGGCACTCTTGGCTTTGGGTCTGCAAAGCATTTCTCTTTTCAGTTGGAATTCTAGCCCAAGCCTTTGAGCCAAAGTCTTGAAATGGGTCACATCTGGCTTGTGCCCACTCCAAGATTTGAAAGGAGTCATACCATCAAGCTGCTTATGAGGCACCCTATTCTAGATTTAGGATGCATATTTTATAGCCTCGGAACAAAACTTTGGTGGAAAAGTCTTAGCCTCCATCATGCAGGTTGCCATCTCCTTCAGTGATCTGTTCTTTCTCTCAACAACACCATTTTGCTGTGGTGTGTAGGGAATCGAATGTTGAATACCTAGATATTTACAATATTGAATGAAATTACACTTGACATACTCACCACCATTTTCAGATCTGAAGATCTTGAGTTTCCTCCCAGACTGGTTTTAAACCAAGGCTTTAAAGACTTTAAAGAGGTCAAAAACTTCAGACTTATGCTTTAGGAAGTAAACCGAACAATACTTGGAAAAGTCATCTATGAAAGTCAGTGCATATTTGTCTTGACTCATGGACATATGAGGAAATGGACCAGCAATGTCACTGTGGATTACCTCAAAAGGTGCAGAGGTTCTATCATGACTAGCTCTCTCAAATTTGTGCTCTAGGTGTTTTCCTAGGATACAACCTTGACAGACTCCCTTGGAAAACTTGATCTTTGGTAACCCTATGACCATATCTTTTTCACTCAAATAAAAAAGATACTTGTAGTTAAGATTTCCAAATATTTCATGCCAAAGCTTGCTTGCCTCATTAGCATGAATCAGAAGAGTAGAGGGGTTTGAGTAGGGTAGAAAATGGGAAAACATGTATACCTTCGAAATGTGATCAACAACACCTTTTGCTATGACTTTACCATTCGAAATCTCAGTGATTTCAACATCATTAGGGGAGAAGATGACCTTATTTGGAGACCCAATGTGAGTCATCTGATACACTGACAAGAGATTAGAGGCAAGACTTGGAACATGCAAAGCATTATTTAACTTACCATGGTCAAGATCAATACTTCCTTTCCCCAAACTGGCAGTGAGAGAGTCATCTCCCAAGACTATTGGTGGACCTTTCGACATGTCAAAAGAGGAGAATGACTCTTTTGTCCAAACCATATGTCTAGAAGCTCCAGAGTCTATGATGAAGTTAGGTGAGCTTGATGTGCTAGCAACCAAGGCATGTACTCTCTCTCTGTCCTCTGAATTTGATCCTCCTTCCCCCTTCTTTGAGCAATCAAGAAGGGAGATTTTATTCTTCTTTAGGAGTTGGGTCAAAATGTCAATTTTATTCTTCATACAAGAGCTCTCAGGATGATATCCCTTACTGTAGTATGTGCACTTGCTCATTTCTCCTTTGTTCTTCTTCTTCTGGAAGTTCTTCTTGGAGCCTTGGGGCTGCTCTTGAGACTTGTTCTTGTCTCTGTTTTTCATAGGTGGTTTTTTAGCTGTTTTCTTGATTTTTGAATCCACCCTTGAATCTCCAGTAACCAAATCTTGGTCTTTGGAAGTTTTGATGGTGCCCATCATCACCAACTTATCTTGTTCATATGTGAGGGATTCCATGAACTCTGCAAGCCTAGGCATATTCTAGGCTCGAGCTGTCAACTTGGTGGCATGGAAGGTAAAAAAAAAACTGAATAGTCAGGGACAAGCTTTGAGAGTATGACCAAAACTAGTTTCTCTTCCTTCTTTTCAATCCCACACTATTTTAGCTGCAAAACAAGGGCTTTAAACTTGGAAAAATAGAGTTGCAAGGATTCGAAGCTGCTGGGACTCAAGGAGATTAGCTCATTCTCGATTTGATGTCCTCTCATCTCATATGTCTTACCAAAAATCTCTACAAGATTCTCCCACACTTCATTAGGTGATTTCAATCCATCAAGATGGAAGAGGAGGTCTCTTGAAATGCTTAGACATAAAAGACCATAGGCCTCATCCCTCTTATTGTGCCATTTGATTTTCTTTGCAGCTACATTGGGATCTGCCTCAGTTTCCATAGTAACCCTGTAGAGACCTTTATCTCTCAAAAATATCTCCATCTCAGCTTTCCACTCAAATAAATTGAATGGAGTCAAGATGATCTTCTGAGATTGGTCCATAGCTCAGAAACTGGCCCTTTCAGTCAGCAAAATATGCTCCCAGTCAAGATGTTGAACCTACAATAGCAGTATGGAAGGAGATAAATTGATCTACAAAGGTTCTAATACCATTTGGAAATTGAACCCAAGAGATAGAACAATTACACTCACAAAATTTCTAATCAAACATGCAAAATTAACATAAAAGGAGACTGAAATTGGAGCATAACACTAATCTGTATTGAATAAGTGTAAAATAGCCAAAATTCTGAAGTAATAGGCTGCTGAAATATATAATTACATGAGAGATTTGAATGCATAAGGATTCCATTCAAAAAGGTCAAAAAGTAGGCTTACCAAATCTAGTCAAATCCCCCATAGGTGCATAAAGCAGTTTCCAAATCCACCAAGATGCTCACGAATTGGCTAAGTCAAGTAGGAAAGATAATGAGGGATGGAAATAAAACTCATACATGATTTTATTAGGAGAAAAGGATGGAGGATGATGTGGGAAAAAAAAGTCAACTACACCTAGTCTAGATTTTCCTTTTTCCTTAATTCTCAATAAAACATGCAACTTTTCAGAAAAAGCAGATATGCACTTTGGAGGATCTAGAATAAAGAAGACATGATAAATATGGTTTCCATGAGGTCTCCTAAGTGCTCCATGACTCATTTTTATCAAGTGTTGACTTCTATGACATGTAGAAGGAAACTAGCATAGAGTGGAATCTAGGAGACTAGGTAATAAGACAAATGATTTAATTAATGTCTAAGGTAAGTAACTATGGGTTGATTATTCTAACAAATCTTTTACTGGGTAGGAACTGGATTTACAATATGCAAGCAGTCTCATCACTCTTCTGGGTTGTTTTATTTCCTTTTGTGTGGGAAGGTTGTGACAGTCGATCAAAGATCCTTTAATAATTCTAGTTCGAAAGAATCGTCGGGATATTCTATATCAGTTATCGATCATTCTCATCCGACAACTGAGAATATTGGGGTGGGCATGTATCCTTCACTAATGGGAACTTTTGCTTGTGTCACGCTCTTTCTTATGATCGGTTCTAGTCTTGGTAAGGCCTCAACCTCGTTGATTTAAGTTCCTTTCCGCACTTCGCATATGGAGGATCCTTGGACTCTTACTTCTCTGAGTACCTCGAGAGAAGTTTCTATACCTGCCGAGATGGACATGTCATTTCCTACAACTATGGTGGCTTATCAAGCTAATATTGATTCGCTTGTAGAGTCTAGTACTTCCTCTTTGTGGATAGAAGAGGAGGACCCTTATGCATTGCCTGCTTGGGTAGTGTCGTCATCTCACTCACATTACTTCCTCAATGGCATCTTCCCTTTGGACAAGGATAATCTCGAGGCTATGTTTGGGTTAGAAAAAACTTGGGGAGACCTACATCATAGATCTTATTTCCTCCCTCATCTTGATGATATTAAGTGTGATTACATTAAGGAAATATTTAGTGAGAAAATCGGTAGGCTCGTGGTCCCATTAGGATCTCCTAGAAAGTATGTTGAAGGGAAAATGGCTAACTTGTCACCAACTATACCTGTCAATATTTCTTGCGTTCCTGGCAAGATTGAGAACATGTACATTGGGGCGGATTGTTCTTGGGAAGAGATTAGAGAGTGCACCAATACTTTTAAGGAATTTCAAGATGTGTTCGCTTGGTCGTATGAAGAAATGCTAGGAATTGACCCTCGCATTGTCGAGCATGAAATCAAAACCTATCCATATGCTAATCCTATTCGACAACATTTGTGAGAAATGAATCCTAGGAAAGCGCTTGCGATTAAGGAAGAGATAGAGAAGTTACTCAAATCTGGCTTCAACTATCCCATTCCCTTGATGGAGTGGGTGTAAAATCCCGTTCCGGTGGATAAGAAGCAGAGAACAATCTGAGTATGCACCGATTTTAGAGATTTAAATCAAGCATGGCGTAAGGATAATTTGCCTACACCATTTATTGATCAAATCTTGGATGAGTGTGTGGGGAGCAAAGTTTTCTCCTTTATGGATGACTTATCTAGCTATAATCAGATCCAAATTAAACCCAAGGACCAACACAAGACTTCTTTTATTTGTCCTTGGGGCATGTTTTCATACCAAAAGATGCCCTTCGGTCTTAAAAATGTCAGAGCTATGTTTTAAAGGGCCATGACCTTTGCCTTTCACGACCTTAAAAATATTATTGAAGTATATTTGGATGAATTAGCTGCTCACTCTTAATTGAGGGTGTGTCATCCTTATCATTTGCATTTGGTTTTTGAAAGATATCATTGTTATCAAATTCGGTTAAATCCCCATAAGTGCATATTTTGCGTGAAGGTTGGTCGCTTGGTAGGATTCATTGTCTCTAAGAAGGGTTGAAGGGTCGATCCTTTGAAGGTTAAGGAAATACTTCAATTGTCTCCCCCGCATAACATTAGACATCTTCAGTGTTTGCAAGGTATGATGAACTTCTTGCGAAGATTCGTAGTTAATTTTTCCAATTTGACCAAATGCTTCATGCGTTTGTTGAAGAAAGACACTTTTTTGGGGGGGATTAGTGAGCCCAAGAGTATTTTGATGCTTTGAAGAAATCCTTGGCATCGGCCCCTGTGCTTATTCCACCCAACTATAGCCATGACTTTATGATATATGTGGCTGCGTCTCAAGAGACTATTGGCATGTTATTGGTTCAAGAGGATGAGGAGCTTCAAAAGCATGTCATCTACTATATTAGCCAAAACCTTATTGATGCGGAGCTTCATTATACCCATGTTGAGAAGTTGGCCTTAGCCATCATCCATGTGGTTCAATGTTTGAGACATTACATCCTTCTTCACCAAAATTTTGTTATATCTCACATTAATCCATTTCAGTTCATCCTCACTCGAAGGATGGTAGGGGGAAAATACAATAGGTGGATTGGGATATTGCTATAGTTTGACCTCGAGTTTGTTTCAGTAAAGTCGAAGAAGTCATTTATTTTTGTTGAGATTATCTCTAATTTTCCAAGTTTGGATGAAGGAGAAGTTCATGAGGATGATGAGCACATATTTCTCATATCGATTGATGACCCATGGTATGGGGACATCATTGTTTTCTTGCAAACATTGAAGGTTTCTTCTCACCTCTCATGGGATGAGCGTAGACGACTATGTCATGTATCAAAGAATTACCTCATCATGGATAACACTTTGTACCACCATGGGGTTGATTCCATTTTACGTCATTGCTTAACTCATGAGGAGGCTGACGTTGTGTTGAATGATTGCCATGGAGGGGTGTGTGGTGGTCATTTATCTAGGATTTCTATAACCCAAAAAATATTCAGAACAGGGTATTTTTGGTCATCCATCTTTAAATATTGTGTTAATGCGGTCAAGAGGTGCCACCCTTTCCAGGTGTTTGCATGGAATATGTGCTATCACCCTGCCCCTTTGCATCCAATCATCACTGTCTCTCCCTTCACCAAGTGGGGGTTCAATTTTATGGACGAAAACCTAGCTTCAGTTGGGGGGAACTATCATATGATTGTGGCTGTTGACTATTTCACGAAATGGGTAGAGGCTATGCCCACAGTTAAATCCGATGGTGAGACAGCTGCGCATTTTGTATTCAACCAAATTATCACTTGGTTCAGAATTCTGAGGGAGCTTGTCATTGACCATGGCAGGCACTTTCAAAACAAAATGATGGAAGAGTTGTCTTCGAATTTAGAGTATAAGAAAGAGCATTAATCTTCTTAGTATCCTCAAGTGAATGGATAGGTTGAAGCATTGAACAAGTCACTTAAGTCCATTCTCCAACGAACCATCACACAAAGCAAGATCGATTGGCACATCATGTTATATCCTATTTTGTGGGCCTATCGAACCGTGGTTAAGACTGCCACCGATTTTTCTCCTTATCATCTTGTGCATGGGGTGGAGTTGATTTTACCGGTTGAGTGTGAAATCCATTCTTTGAAGCTAGTCGCCCAACTTTTACCAAACAATTCTGCATTGGAAGAGCATTTGGTTCACTTGGAGCAGCTTGATGAGAAGCGTTGAGATGCTTTAGTGGCTCTTGATATTAACAAGCATTGCATTAAGGTCCAGTATGATAAGTCTGTCCGTCTTAGGAGGTTTAGCGAAGGTGACTTGGTTCTTTTGTGGGACCAAGCTAAGGAACCCTTGGGGGTAGGAAAGTTTAATCCCATGTGGCATGGGCCTTACGTTTTCAAGCATGTATTATAGAAAGGTTCCTACGAGTTAGTCAATTATGAAGGGACAGCCTTGGCAAAGCCTAGAAATGGGCTCTATCTTAAGAAGTACTATGCATGATTTTCAGCTGAGGTTGACTTGTTGTATATTATTGTACATTTGCATGGCTTAGTTTTGGTCTACTTGTGTTGATCAAGTTTGTTGACTAACTTCCATTTGTTGTGACAGATGTCAACAGAGTCTTTGGCTTATGTAGGATTCGTTGATGGTGCTAGCCACCACACTCAACACTTAGCTTCAGTTTCTTGGGTGATTTATACTCCTATAGGTCAAGTATTTTCTTCGGGATGGGTTTGTATATAGCCTTCATCTAACAAGGTTGCAGATTATAGTGTTGTTATCGAGTTATTGCATGACGCCATTTCACATGGTGTTCACTCTCTTGAGGTACATCTTGATTCGCAGTTAGTGGTTTCACAACTTAATGGCTTGTATCATGTTAGGGATCTAACTTTGTTACGAAGGTTCTTGCATGTCAGGTTGCTTGAATGACAATTTGAGAACATAAAATACATCCATATTACAAGAAATTTTAATCAAATTGATGATTCATATGCTAACTATGTGTTAGATTGCTATTTGTTTCACAGACCATAAGCATTCACAAACACATTTACACATGTAAATAAAATAATAATCGATCATCATAAGTATTTTTCACTAATATATGTGTCCAAAATATGTGGTGTCATAATACATAAGTGTCATATACATAAATGGGGCTTCCGAGACACCAAAATATACTACACGATCATACAAAAAATACACCCCAATATTCTAAGCCTGTGGGGGAGGAGGGTACTGGTCATGGTAGCACACTATGGCTCTAGATAGCCAATGAAATAAACAAAGCCATGCCCGTGGTACTCCAGCCACCTGGTGATGCATGGCCTTAGGCAAGTCCTTGACTTGCTCCATGGGAACCCTATGTGTCAAATGAATGAAGTTCATGTGAATGCTTTGGAGTGTATGCTCCACATCCACACCCATGATCTCGTCTCCTCTTCTCCTCCGTCAATGACAAGGGAAACCATTCAGCCTTCATGGTCCCACATATTCATGTACATGACAGAGTATCACTATATGCCACCACACAAAAAACATGTCTTTTGATTCCATATATTAGAAAACACAAAAAAATTAATGATTCAAAAAACAAGCTGGAGTCGATATTCAATACCTATTTCTCCATATGCAGAGCCTGGTGGTATAGGCATGTCAGGGTCACCATCGAATTTGATCCATGCATAGGGATAATCATCTATGGTGATGCTCTATCTACACCACAAAAGAAAGAAGTCTATTGGGTAGGGGATAGCCTCCCACCCCCCTCGTAGTATCTGCATGATGTTTTCCCAGCGTAGCTAAGCCAGATCTGTTGATGTAATTGTAACTTCGAAATGTATTCACTTGTATATCTTATGTATTATACCTTGATGTTTATTCTGGGATGTTTTGAGTCATTTCATGACTCGATTTTTCGATTGGGAGTTTCTATAATGTGAACAAGTCATGTAAAGTCATTGTGGGTAACCCTCCTATTTGTCAAGGGTTAAAGTCCCTGCAGTTGTGGGGCCCTAGGTTTATTAGAATATCCTAGAGAATTCAACCCTAGGTGAGTCATTGTAAGTCAGGGAAACAGTCCCCACCATTGTGTTAAGGATAACCCTCCTTGCTCGTCGGAGGAGGCAAAGTCCCCATAAGTTGTGGGGCACTAGGGTTATTAAACACTCCTAGAGATGTCGACTCTAGTAAGTAATTGTTAGGTGAGGCTGACATGTTAGAGTGGGTTTTAAGTGAATGAAATAATATAAATAGAGAGTGATCCTCTCTATTTATCACACATACAGTCACTCATTGGGGCACATGAGTGAGAGAGGATAAGCTCTCTCAGTGTGAGAGAGAGAACAAGCTGTGGAGATCATCTTTTCTGTTTTCAGGTTTTACTGTTGCCATTGGTGCTCATTCTATCTCTGAGGAAGTTTCAAAGTTTTCTCCTTTATGGTCTCCCTGAGGAAAATTATTTGTGTCTCTTTCCTGTTGTGTTTATTGTTGTGCATGTTATTCTCTTAGTTAAGATCCTAAGATAATGCTAGCTTGAATGATAAAAATATAACATGGTATCAGAGCTAACCTGAGAAGAAGACATTGTCCAGCTATAGAAGCTAGGGATTCTTACTTTTTAGGTCTCTCTCCACAGTCCATTAGTGAAAGTATGCTATGCTGATTCTCCATTGAAGGGCGCATCTTTCTGTCGAAGCAGAATTCGATTCTGAGCATTTTCAGTTTTTGGTGCGGGAAATTAGGGCTTCTTACAAAGGAGGAATTTTTGAGTGATCCTAGCATAGGATTTCTCTCCTCATCGAAATCAAATTTTAGAGACCTGGGTCAAGAATTTTGGTTGGCTGAAACTCTAGGAAATCAAACCCTAGTTTGACCCTGAGATGGAAAAACCCTAAACATTAAAACTGATAATTTTTGATACATTCACTATATATCGAGATTGGAGAAGGATCAAGAGCTGAAACTTTCATAAACTAAAGATAAAATACTTAGTTACACTGTATCCAAAATTTGCCTCATATTCACTATATTCTGAGAGATATGATGCCTCCAAGTTAGGGTTCTAGCCTCTTCCAGGATTCATCCCTTAACAGGACACCTGAGGAGAATTGCTATATCTTGGGATACAAAGGTCGAAATGAAATTTATGAAGATGTTACAAAAATGGAATGGAATGTAATTTCTATGGTATAAGTTTTAGACCTAGAAGATAAAATAGTGACATGTGGCAGTTCGTACAACTTCGTTGTTCTGAACAGTTCTATAACAGGTCACCTTGGGAAAATGATCATAAGTCCCAATTGGTGAAACCAATTATGATGAAACATTTGGTGTTGGAATAGGGACAAGTGAGTCTACCTCATTACAACATTTCAGACATAGAGGATCAATAATGTCAGAGATACCATAGAAACAGTATCAAGAATTTATGTAGAAGAAATTGGAAAACTAGGGCTTCCTGTTCCGGGAGCTTCCCTCCACTGTTTTCAGAAAAGGAGTACATTGGACAGCTCACCTTGAAGAGATATATATTTCTATCCAATCATATATGGAATATTCCAAGTTTTGAAAATTAGGGTTTCTCTAACAAACCCTAGATCAGCCAACTCCAAAACCAGGACGGACACCTCAAATCAGTAAGATATACTCTTTTTCTATTTTTATTTGAGGTTCTCATTTTGAAGTGATCTATTACATCAGCTTGATGATAAGCTTGGTGAAGTTGACAAATTCCAAGCATGGAAGTATATGATCTCTCTGAAGAAAATGAATTGGATACCTACATAAGTAGAGAGGTTCCAGTTCCAGAGGGAGATGAGGCTCAAAGCCTTACATAAGAAGAACTTGGTCAAGGCCAAGAAGATCATTGTTGATTCAATCAAGGATCAACTTATACCACAAGTGTCTTCCCTAAAGACACCGAATATGTTTGATTCCTTGATCAATCTATTTGAAGGGAAGAATATAAATCATAAGATGGCTTTGAGAAAACAGTTGAAGAATGTGAAGATCCAGAATGCAGAACAACTTGAAGCGGTAAAAGAAGAAGTGGAGAATGCATAAGTTGTGATAACGTCGTTGAATGGCCTCCCAGGATCATGGGATTCATTCATTCATTCAAGGAATTTTTGCTAGAAGGAAGAGATTACTTTCAATAGACTCTAGGAAGAAGAAGAATATTGACTGATATTAAGAGAAGAGAAGATGGGAGCAACTGAAGATCAAGCTCTCACCATCGAAAGAAGATCCCTCAAGCGATGAGGAATATGAAGGAATCAACTCTTGAAGAAACTCTTATCCAACTTAGCATTTAAATAATAAATGATGAATGAAGAAGATGATGAAGTTGAAGGCTTAAGAAGGAGTCTACCTACGAAACAAATAAAGATAAGTATTCAATTTTCATTTCATGATCTTGTTTTGATTATGCATTTGTTTATATTCAGTTGATGTATTATGCATGATAGAATGTTTGCATTAATGATAGTAGACTACTAATATGCATGTAATGGTTAAGTAGCTCATGGTGCTATACAACTCTCCATTGCTACTTATCTAGAATGAAACCTCTTTGCTGACATATTGGATTAGTGCACAATCTCAATGTTGTCCTTGTAGAAATGGAAGGCATCTAGAAAGTTTTCGTGTGATATGGATAGATGTTGTATTGGCTAAAGTAGTTGCATGATCATATATTTATGCATAAGAATTTTTCATATGAATATACCTTCTGAAATGTTTCTAACCATACAACTAATGCATTTGACTTGTAGGAAAGATTGTGCAGAATCTCCTACAAGCAAAGAAGGATGAGACTTGTTCCGAAGAACAAGTGACGTTAGTTCAAGATGAATAATAATATGAAGAATGACATGACAGGAAGAATCATGTGTGCAAATGAAAGAAGGACTTGTACGAGCCCGGAAGACACCCATGGGATAACACATACATGAGGAGCTTGATGAAGACTTGAACCTTTGCTACAAGGTTGAAGATGAAATTCTATATAGGATGACAAACTCTCAGATGGGTGCAAGAAGAACCTTTGAAAAAGTTCAAGATAGAGGATCTTGGTATACAATCATCCTAGATGGATACTAGTTGTCACTTCGGTACAGAATGTTTTAGTGCATAGAGTACGAAAGACAGAGGAAGAATAATGCTCTGCTTCAGAGGGAGTGACTGCAGAGGATCCTGAGGTTCGACATGGTACGACAGGATGGACAGATTACTGATGAATCTAGGATTTACTGAGAGTAAAGAGGATTCCAACCTTTGCTTCAAGGTTGAAGGCGGAAGACCAGTGATGCTCTTATTATATGTCCATCACTTGTTCCTAACAAAAAAGAGGAACTCATTAAATTTGCAAGAAGAAGACTTGCTGCTGAGTTCTAGATGAAGGACTTGGGGATGATGCACTATGTTCTAGGCATGGAGATGTGGACAAGGGAAGTATGCAGTAGAGATCCTGAAGAGGTTCAGCATGATGCAATGCATGACCACACCTATGGCATTGAACCTAAATCTATTGAGTAATGCTTCATCAGAGACGATTGATTCCATGATGTATCATCAGATGATTTATTCCTTAATGTACCTGACAAATACGAGGATAGATATTTTCTTTGCTATGAACACATTGAGACATGCTCACCTGATGGTTGCAAAGCATGTAGTGAGGTACCTGAAGGGTACAGTTGATTATGGGCTCAAGTATGAGACAAATCAAAAGATTAACCTAGAAGGTTATGTGGATTCATATTGGGTAGGAAATTCAATTGATAGGAAGAGCAGGATGGAGTCCTGCATGGCGCTGAGTACAGCTGAGGAAAAATATGTTTCCACTTGCTATTTGGGAAGTAGTATGTTTCTTTTGAAAACTACTATTTGATTTGGTTGATCTAACTTGCATTTTTTTGTATGATGCAGATAGGAGTAGTGATCCAGATTGAGATCTCTCGAAAGAGGGATTTCTAGCATAGCTGATGAGACAGGTTGTCTGAGCATAAATCCCGGTGAATCTCGTAGGTTGCTTAGACGTAAACGGTCCTGTAGGTTGTCCTTGGATGTAATCATTCCTAGTGAAGCTCATAGGTTATCCTTGGACGTAATCACCCTTGATGTGATTCTATGCTAGAAATGGCCAAAGTGAAGTTTGAGTACTTCAGGGAGAAGCTTGGTGTTCTCCAGATCGAGGTTCCCTACAAGGGGAAATGATGAGGGCCTAGAGCCATTCTGACATGGTGAGAGGATTATGTTCCTTCCATGGTCAAATGTAAGGGCTGAGCCATTTTGTCATGGTGAGAGGATTAGTTCCTTCTATGTCAGATGTGAGTGCTAAGCCATTCTGATGTGACTGTAGGATTGGTTCCTACATGATCAGATATAAGTGCTGAATGCCATTCTTGGAATGTAGGAACCTAGTCAATTACCAGGAATACTCAGCTTGGTGTTGATTTTCCATTCTCTGGGAGAATGGAGGCACTTGGTTAGTTACCAGGAGTACTCAGTCTGGGACTGAGGGTCATTCTGATATGACTGTAGGATGTAGTCTTACATGATCAGATGTCAGTGCATGGCCATTCTGATGTGATTGAGGGATGTGTTCCCACTTGATCAGATATAAGGGATGATGCCATTCTCTAGGAGAATGGAGGCACCTGGTCAGTTACCATGAATCCTTAGTCTGGGACTAAGAGCCCTTTTGATGCAGTGTTTTCGAACATGGTCGAATGTAAGTGCAGAGCCCTTTCGATGTGGTGTTTTTGAACATGGTTGAATGTAAGTGCTGAGCCCTTCTAATGCGGTGTTTTCAAACATGGTCGGATGTAAGTGTAGAGCCCTTCTGATGTGGTGTGTTCGCACATGGTCGAATATAAGTGCTGATCCATTCTGGTGCGATTTGTTTACACATGGTCAGATTTGAGTGCTGGGCCTTTTTTACAAGATGAGGTCAAATGTGAGTGTTGGGCATGCCTTTTTAACAAGATGAGGTCAGATGTAAGAGATGGGTGGTCCATTCTAACTTAGGGTCAAATATAAGTGCTGAATACCTACATGAAGGGTAGGCCTACAACCAGCATGAAAAAGGGTTGGCTCTATATAACTTCATGTGACGAGAAGAATGAAGAGATAGCACCTTTTGATTGAGATAGCAGAAGCATTAATGATGATGATGATTCAGTGATGATCCAGCTTTGATGATGATCTAGATCAAGTGATGATCCATACTTGATGATGATCCAGTAGTGACGATCTAGAGCAAGTGATGATCCAGACTTGATGATGATCCAGTAGTGACAATCTAGATTAAGTGATGATCCAAACTTGACGATGATCCAGCAATGATGATATAGATCAAGTGATGATCCAGAATTGATGATGATCTAGCAGTGACGATCCAGATCAAGTGATGATCCAGAATTGATGATGATCTAGTAGTGACGATCCAGATCAAGTGATGATCCAGACTTGATGCTGATCCAATAGTGATGATCCAGATTGAGTGATGATCTAGATCCAATGATTATGATCCATAGCGAATGATGATCCAGATCCATATGAAGATGACTTGAATATGAAGATGACCTAAAGATGAAGATGAATTGAAGATTAAAAGAACTTGATGATGATCCAGATGATACAGAGAAGAAGACTTGTGGTAATAAATTGTGTCGAGAGAATACCTTCCTAGTTAAGAGGGAGTGTTGATGCAATTGTAACTTCAGAATGTATTCACTTGTATATCTTATGTATTATACCCTGATGTTTATTCTAGGATGTTTTGATTGGGATTTTCTATAATGTGAACAAGTCATATCAAGTCATTGTGGGTAACCCTCCTATTTGTCAAGGGTTAAAGTTCTCGCAGTTGTGTGGCCCTAGGGTTATTAGACTATCCTAGAGAGGTCGACCCTAGGTGAGTCATTGTAAGTCAGGTCAATAGTCCCCAACATTGTGTTAAAGATAGCCCTCCTTGTTGGTGGGAGGAGGCAAAGTCCCCACATGTTGTGGGGCACTAGGGTTATTAGACACTCCTAGAGATGTCGGCTCTAGTAAGTAATTGTTAAGTGAGGTCGACATGTTGGAGTGGGTTTCAAGTGAAAGAAAGAATATAAATAGAGATTGAACCTCTCTATTTATCACGCACACACTCACTCATTGGGGCGCATGAGTGAGAGAGGAGAAGCACTCTTAGTGTGTGAGAGAGAACAAGTTGTGGAGATCATCTTTTCTATTTTTAGGTTTTACTATTGCCATTGGTGCTCATTCTATTTTTGAGGAAGTTGCAGAGTTTTCTCCTTTATGGTTTCCTAGAATAAAATTCTTTGTGTCTCTTACCTCTTGTGTTTATTGCTGTGCATGTTATTCTCTCAATTGAGATCCTAAGATAATGCTTGCTTGAATGATAAAAATCTAACATGGTATCAGAGCTAACATGAGAAGAAGACATTGTATAGTTGCAGAAGCCAGGGCTTCTTACTTTTGGGTCTCTCTTTACAATCCATCAGCAAAAGAAATGATGTTGTTATGAATGAAGAAGATGATGAAGCTGAAAGAAGGAGTCTACCCATGAAACAAATAACGATAAGTATTCAATTGTCATTTCAAGATATTGTTTTGTAAGCATTTGTTTATATTCAGTTGATGTATTATGCATGATAGAATGTTCGCATTAATGATAGTATACTACTAATTTGCATGTGATGGGTAAGTAGCTCATGGTTCTATACAAATCTCCATTGCTACTTATCTAGAATGAAACCTCTTTGCTGACATATTGGATTAGTGCATAATCTCAATGATGTCATGGTAGAGATGGAAGGCATCTAGAAAGTTTTCGTGAGATATGGATGAATGCTGTATTGGATAAAATAGTTTCATGATTATCTTTATGCATAAGAACTTTCCATTATGAATATGCCTTATGAAATGTTTCTAGCCATACAGATAATGCATTTGACTTGTAGGAAAGATCCCGTACAATCACCTACAAGAAAATAAGGACAAGACTCATTTTGAAGAACAAGTGACCAAGAATGAATAATAATATGATGAATGCAGTTATGTGAAACTATTGAGTGACGTCATTGATGTAGAACCTTCCAGCTATGAAGAAGTAGAAAAGAAGAAAGGGAAGGACTTTACCAGTTCAAGAAGAATGATGTCTATGATACAGTATCGAGACATGAAGGGAATTCTATAATGTGTTCCATGTGGATCTACAAGATCCACCATGTAGTAAATGGAAACATCGTTGGATACAAGGAAATATTTGTAGCACGAGGCTTCTCACGGAAAGAAGGCATATACTACGAAGAGACATTTGTAGCCACTGGAAGGTAATACACATGAGAGGCAGATTCATGTGTGCAAATTAAAAGGGCCTTGTATGAGCTCAGAAGACACCCATGGGATAACACATACATGAGGAGCTTGAATATCACATAGAGTGATGAAGATATTAACCTTTGCTACAAGGTTTAAGATGAAATCCTATAGAGGATGACAAGCTCATAGATGGGTGCTAGAAGAGAATTTTCAAGATAGAGGATCTTAGTATCTAGTGACCCTAGATGGATACATAGAATAATAGTAGCAGAGAAAGCTACTTGTCACTCCAGTACAGGATACATAGAGTATGAAAGGTAGAGGGAGAATGATGCTCCGCTTCAGAGGGAGTGACTGCAGAAGATCCTGAGGTTCGACATGGTACGAAAGGATGGACAACTCATTGATGGCTCTAGGATTTACTGAGAGTAAAGAAGATTCCAACCTTTGCTTCAAGGTTGAAGATGAAATACCAGTGATGCTCCTGTTATATGTCGATGACTTGTTCCTGACAAGGAAAGTGGTACTCATTAAAGTTGCAAGAAGGAGACTTGCTGCCAAGTTTGAGATTAAGGACTTGGGTATGGTGCATTACGTTCTAGACACATAGGTGTGGCAGAGTGTAGATGTAATCTCCCTGGGACAAGGGAATTATGTAGTAAATATCCTAAAGAGGTTTGGGATGATGGATTGCAAGGCTATGACCACACCTATGGCATCGAACCTGAAGCTATTGAGTGATGATTCATCAGAGTCGGTTGATGATATGATGTATCATTAGATGATTAGGTCCTTGATGTACCTAATTAATATGAGACCAGATATTTGCTTTGTTGTGAACACATTGAGCCAGTTCCTGACGAATCCTAGACATGTTCACTTGATTGCTTCAAAGCATATTTCGAGGTACTTGAAGGGTACAACTGACTATGGGCTCAAGTATGAGGTGAATCAAAAGATTAACCTGGAAGGTTATGTGGATTCATATTGGGAAGGCAGTACCATTTATAGGTGTTATCACTCAAAATATACCCAAGGTTGTAAAGTTAATCTTAAGGTAACAACAAAAACCACTTTGGAAAGAAACTGGCTTTTCTTTCTAGAGAGGGATCTCTCAGATATAAATTTAACAAGGCCAGATATTAAAGTAAATAATTTAAGTTATTCAGATGGTTGAAACAACACATATAACCATTGGGCAATGGATTCAAAATAGATAAAGATAATGCAAATCTTCATACACAGAATCCCAACAAAGGAAAGATAATCATCCAGTCATAGTCATTCATTGATTTTCAGGTGATAGGAGAGAAACATGAACATTCCATCAATATAGAGCATCACAAGATGAATTCCACATCAACTTTAGAAGAAATATTTGTGAAATATCCGAAACAATAGACAAAGCATAACATGTATGAATTTTGAAACTATTAAACACTATGTTCATATATGAAAGAAAACAAAATGGAAGGTAAGCACTTAGAAGACAATCACATGGAATGAAGGCATAGACTGTAACACAAACGACACATGAATCTTTGAAGATCAAGCAGCATTCAGCTCTATTATTTCATTCAAAAATCATAAGTTCTCAAAAATATCGGTCCAAACATATGGGTTCCAACCCCCAATACATCAAGTAAATTCAAATATATACAAAGATATTTTCTTCCCAAGAATATCAATAACCAAATAATCCGTTAATCAATTTTTTTGTAACCATATCCCTAATAACTAGGAATAAACTACATGCTTTGATTCAAGCAACAGACTGTTTGATTATAACAAACTTAGTGACTGCAAGGTATCCCTAACAAATAGCTTCATGAACTGCAACACCTGTCTTCATGAATGAAGTATGTACTTGGTCTTTCTGAATTTCTCCATGATCTTCCATTGTTCCATATTTGGGGTGTCGTATTCTGTAATATCTCTAATGGACACCTCTAAATCCACATAAGCTTCATAAGACACGGCAGGAAATCCTTTCTTAATAATTAAAAACTTCTCCAATATCTCAAAGTCCTCTTTCAATTTTTCTACAATGATATTTCCCGTAAACCTTTTAGCTAAATATTCAAACTTGGAATGGTCCATGCAATTTTGTACTAATAAACTGTGATATTCCTCCTAGGAAAATAACCTTCCTTCATCGTCCCAAAAACAAGGGAGACCATCATCAAATAGATCTTTAAAAGCAAGCCTGAAATCCTTTATCTGCGAAGACATTGTATTAGCGTTATTCTGCACCACTTTCATGAGTTGATGTTTGTTAATAAACTTCTTTTCCCATAGCACAATTGCTACTCTGTCCTTAATCTTGATGTCCTGCAAATTCTAATATGTTAAAGAATTTAAGAAATTTAAAGCGTTGTAAGAAGTATTCAAAGGCTTCTTTTCCATGGTCTCATTAGCCAACCTCAATATTTGCATAGCTAAATTGACTAATGCACTTTCATCATCAATAAAGTTTAAATAATGCCTAAACTTGGTGATTTCCACAGACGAAGTATCCCAAATTAAATGTTTAGCTCCTTGTATAGGAGTTGTTCCTGTACTTGTTTCCTTTAACTCATTGAACCTTTTTTGCAATTGGATTTTTTCATTCAATGTTTTATTCTTATCCTCGATGCTCCTAGCCAATTCATATTTGATTTTTTTCATTTTCCTCTTTTAATTCTTTAATCTCCACCTCTTTCATACATACCTGTGACATAGGAACTAACATATCATCTGCAGAAAATTCATTTAATGGTATCTCAATATTTACAAGGGGTAAGTCAGTGTCAACAAGAGTTTGACTCATCAATTCTTCCATAATTTCTTTTTCGTCATTCTGATCCTTTTTTAACTTCAAAATTTGAGTCATCATTTTGGCTTTTTCTACTTCCCACTTGTTTTTCTCTTCCTGCAGCTTCAATGATTTTCCTTTGTAGTCCATCATCTCTTGATAAAATTTTTCTTTTTCCTCCTAAAGTGTAAATAATTTCGAGGACTGAGCGTGCTCAGTATTAGGGACTTTAAGATTCTTCTTCAATACTTGAATAGTATTGTCCTTCTCCTCTAGAAGCTTTTTGGTCACCTGTATATTACCTGTGTTGCTGCCGCAACCTGTTTCCCCGTTTTTAGTCTTTTACTTAAACTCAGGGACCCCTCCTTGTCATTAGTTGCTCGAACCTACTGTTGAAAGTTTGGCGTCTTGGAGCTTATCTTGTGTTTGAAGTCGATTGCTCGACTTTTAAGTGTTTGTCCAAGTTAGCTTGAGTCGTGCGATTTTCCTAGTACCCGTCAAAGTTTGAAAATTTTGCATGAGCAGGGGAAAAGACGGTTTTTAGGATGCAAGTTAATCCTAGCTATGATGTTTTTCTCTCTTTGGATCGGGCCTATTTTGGAGGAAGTAGAGTCTTATCTCACCCGCCGTTGTGGCCCTCAGAACAAAGTCTCCACCCGACCCACTTCTCTCCGACGCCCGATTCGAGTTGTGAATCGCTTGCCCCAGAGTTCCTGTTCACCCGACGTTGAGGCTGGGGAGATAAAGTCGGGCCCCGACTTGAGTTTCGCCCGACGCCTGAACTACCGCCTTTGCAACTTCCGTCGCCTGTCCGTAGCTTGCATCCCGTCTGCCGTTGCGCGTGGCAGAGTAGTCTGCCCGCCGATCCACTCTCCTCCGTCTCCCGATCACCTACGACGCTCGTTTTCCACTTCCTCTCTTCCCGTGCTCGCCCGCCGTTGCGGCTCCCCGAAACTTACCCATCCGATGCCTGATTATTAGCCCACCCGACAGCCGTTTCTCTTCATAAGTTTTCGCCCGTAAAGCCAGGCCAATTTCTTTGTGAATCTTTCACTAGGATTATAAAATTTTGATGTTCGATGTCTCAAGTTAGTGGATAATGCGCATAAATTACGTGCAGGGAGAATCACATGGGCCACGAAGGCGGCCTGCGGCAAGAAAAGAGACAACCCAAACGGATGACAAAGGCACCACTGAAGCGTTTCAGCAGTTATTGTCAGAGGGTAAAACGTTTATTCAAATGATTGAAGCAAACGAAACGGCCAGGAGAGAAACTGAATCGCCAAGAGCGTTGAAAGGTCACGCGCCGAGGGAACCCAGGGGACATCAGTTGTTGTTTAAATAATGGGAAGCCTGATGAAATGAGGGCTTTTTCCCTGAAAAAATTTGGTAATGGTTGACTTGCAAGAGGAACTATTTCGTTTTGTGAAGTAAACCGCATTTTGGTCTGCTGGAAAGAGTAAAGAAGTGAAATGTACCAATGCTATTCAATAAAAAAAATAGTTGAAGATGAACTACTTCGTTTTCAGCTGTATTTCATGTGCTGTAAGGATATTTGATGTTTTGAACCTAAGTTCTTGTTAATTATTCTACAGTCTTTTCTGGGATGCATTTGCACTATGGGCAATAACTGTTGTTATAGAATGATCAGCTAACTGGTTATTTGAATATTTGTAAGTTTCATGTGCTATGAGGAAAGTATCAGCTCTCTGTGACTTTTTCTTATTGTATGTGATTTTATATTGCTCAGTTAAGATGATACCCTCGCTCCCTAGGGATAGTTTAGATAGTTAGTTATTTTTTTTTGTATCTGGTTTGTTTGCTTGTGAGCATAAGACGAGAGGTAAGAACCTGCGTATCACTTTGTGACCACCCCTTGCATTTAAGCCAGCCTGCATTTAATTAGACACGTGCATATCATTCCTTTAAGTCAAAATACAAATTCCGGTGGACCGGGCCGCAACCGGTAAACCTTTGTTGTTACTTTGACCTACGGTAGCCGGACCGTAAACCGGACGGATTCCCTATACCAAACAGTCAGCAGGCTAGTCGGGAACGCTGATTGGGGAGAATCCCTTACTGTTGCCGCCTGTGATTTTCCAGGCCTCAATAGTTTTGGCGCTAGAAGGAGGGCCGCCAGTGCATGGCTGGCCGAGGAAACCCGTTTTCCCGAGAATATTCCACTGGTCACAATTCTGAAAGTAGTGTACCACGCAATTCAATTCCGGAAGAAGAAGAAAGAGAACATCTATACCCTGTTCGCAACGATATTGTTAACGATCTGAGAAGACACACCAGGGCATACTTAAAGAAGATTGGAGGATTACCTATCATCCCTGAGTTGCCTAAAAGAGAATATAAGAGAAGAGACCATCCTTTAATAGAATATTTAGTGTTGGTTGGAGATTGGCAGGAGCTGGTAGAGACTGCCTTACAAGAAGTTGAACTCCCTTTGAGTCAAGAGGGGCCAGAGACTCCCTACATTTCTCCTGTTCACACCCCTGTTGTTTCACCTCCGCAT
>LPNX010807503.1:0-14608 GCA_001517045.1 Pseudotsuga menziesii
ATTCATCAACTTAGTTTCTAATACACTACCACTGCCAACAACAATAATAAAAAATTATGTTGCTATTTTAATTCATAATTTACTTTAATCATTACAAGGATAAACTTAGACTTTAAAGTCATAACATATTTTTTCATTTTGATTATAAGTGGTGCCAATTTCTAAAAATAAAACAAAATACATAACAAAGACAAAAATAATTACTATGACAATGTTTATAATTGTTGTAGTAACAAATACAATGTTGATATTATGTCATAAAATAATTTAATCAACTTAACATCTAATACAACCTATAAATAATATTAATATAAATTATGTAGGATTCAAAGGCTATGACTTTCCTCGGTTTGAAGAAACTCAATCTAGCAAAAGTTCTAAATTTTAGATCTGACCCATCTAGTTGTAATTGAGATGTAATATTTCCTCTAGTTCTAATTGAGATGTAATATTTCCTTTTGAATAGTTGAATACTAAAGTTTTACTTGAAATAAATAAAAAATAGTAATTGAGAAAGTAGTTTATTGGATTAATTATTCCAAATTTAATGGAATAGTTCTTTGAGTTGATTTTTCTAGATTTAATAGAATACGTATTTAGAGATTTCCAAAA
The DNA here is from genome assembly GCA_001517045.1 of Pseudotsuga menziesii. NCBI lineage: Eukaryota > Viridiplantae > Streptophyta > Pinopsida > Pinales > Pinaceae > Pseudotsuga > Pseudotsuga menziesii. Next base: position 613 of record LPNX010807503.1, read on the forward strand.
AAAATCAATGTGGATGAAGTCCTTGTAATAGAATATTTCCAAATTTAATGAAATATGTGTTATGAGGTTGGATAGTAAGAAATTATCTTTGTTCATAGCAAGTAAGTCTTTATGTGAACATTGTATATAAACCAAGGGTCATACACAGAATATTTTGTTGGAGCTCTTCGAAGCAGAAGAAGGACCAGGTTTATCCAAGAGAATCCCAACTTACCCACTTAGAAATGGCCTATGTGACTTGGCTTTCGAGAGAGTCGGAGAAAGGTTGCTTGCAATCAAGTTTTCCTAGTTGAACACAATGCAATGCTTCTCTGGCTGAGACTATTAGTTGGAAAGTGGAATGAAGCAGTACCCATACACTGTCTGTGCCCCTGACCTCCATTTTGCATTGATTAAAGTTCTAAAGGGTGGTATTTTATAACATGATTAAGATGAAATGGGTCAAAAGAATTGTGTTTATCCTTCATATGCATTGTGCTAATTGTATAAGTATCTGCATAAGTTTCTCCCTTATGCATTCTGCTAATTGTATACATCACTCATTTTCATTCCATGGTGCTTAGCCTGTTGTTCGACAAAAGGTCAATCAAATAAATCTCCATTATACGTGACATAAATCCCAGGCTTAAATTCTTGCATGTGATTGAACCACCGCCTAAGAAGCTCTGTCTGGAAAACATAGAAAACTTCCGAGGGATCAATACTTGTTTTCAGAATTATAGTATTAGGGTAAACAGTAAATGGCAGATATACCTCATTAGGCACATTTGCTACTTTGAAATTTCCTTCAAATTCTGGTTTTGGAGTGTACTCCAAGTCTTCAATGCCCCACCCCTACACACTCATGAAACAAACGAAAAGGAATTGGAAAACTAAAGAAGAGCAACGATGTTCATAACAATCAATGCAACATCAATCTGCAAATAATAAAAATCCCAAAACATAACTGAAAGAAATCCCAAAACAAAGGATAGGCTGACCAATGGGCATAAAACAATGCCAAGTGTTTTTACCTCTCGATTTTTAATAAGATAGCCTTGCCCATCCACCATGTGTGAAATCATCATTATCATGTCATATTCGGCATCAAGGAACTTGAAAGGAAGCTTGGTTGTCTCTATATCAAAAGCACAAACACGAACTTCAGCTCGTTGAAGAAGATCTGCCCTATTTTCCAAGGTAACCTTTAAAGAGTCCACTTTAACAGTGTACCATTGTCCACATCTTGCATCTGCAGGATTGCAAAATCCATAAACAAGTAAAGAATGAATGTTAGTTTTTCGGTATATAAAAACTCTTGCTACAAAGGTTGTTGAATGTGGACTAATGATGTAGAGACAAGCCATTCTTTGTTCAAAAGCATCTTGAAAAAATTGAATGTGGACTTATGATATAGAAACAAGCCATTATTTGTTCAAGAGCATCTTGAAAACATAAAATGAAGACATGAGTGTGTTGCGAAAATAAATGCATCCTGCTACAACTAACCAAGTATTCAAACAATATATCTCGGAAGCTATCATGCCCAACCATTTATATAAACATGTTATATAACATCTATAATTTATTAATTCAATTCAAGTAACTGAGTTCTTTAAAATACTCAAGCAACATTAAATGACACTCAATTGCTTAATTTAATCAAGGAATTTAAAATATAATGATCTAACATAAATTATGTAAGCAAAAAATTATAATTAGTAAGAATATATCACCTGATAAAACATGGATAACCAAAAATACTATGTATATAAGGCCATCGATCTAATCAAAACTCCATTTCTTGCCTCTTAACTATAGAAATGTTTCTCAACACTATCTGCAACAAGTTTCAATGGAGGAGTCAAATAGCAATAGTGAAAATTACATAGTAAAAATATAAAAATAGATGTTTTTTAATGTATTCTTCTTTACCATTCATTGAGCTCCTCTCTGTTTCGAGAATAATTTAATATTCTCTACTAAATAGGACCAACCACATGAAGGTGGAAGCTCTTATGGCCCCTCCCCCCCCTCACATCACTCTCAACTCCCGAAACCCAATGCCTATGCTTGCAAATAACAATTTATTTCACTATTTCACAATGCAAATAACAATGCATCTACAATGCAAATTATTTCACTCAATAGTTGAAAATGCTTTCATTAAATCATTCTTTGTAACATTCATTAAACCATTCAATCATTCAACAGCTGAAAAAACCATTAATTAAAACATTAATTTAGTCAATGGCAGAAAAAAAAATATCAGTAATTAATTCAGTAAAGCATTCATTCATAAAATAGAGGAAAAAGCATTAATTTTTTTTATAAATAAGAATTACTGAAAATTTGTTTAGTCACTTCCTTTTTACTTTTCTTCTCTTTAAATATTTAGTTAGAGTCACATCTTCAGGAATCTGATCATCGGTATCCTTACTAATATGCTCAGAAGGTTGAGCTTCAGGAGAGGGGCGATGAATTTCTGCAATAATGTCAAAATCTTTCATTAATATATTTATATTTTGATAAATACGAGTAATTCATTAAAAAAACATTATGAATGTGTGTTTTACCTGCCATGTGCACATCAACATGTTCAACATTATCTCGTACTGGTCCAACTTATTTCGTGTTATGATCTGCAGCTACATGCTCTGTGGTTGAATTGTATAGAATTAGAATTAATGTTCATCATCTGCAATGGTCTATAAAAAACAGTAGCACATTAATAAATTCATTACCAGAATGGGAAGCATGATCTTCGTTTGGTTGGTCATGCACTTCATCCTCGACATGAACGAGATCGTTACTTTCCTGCACAAAAAGAAATAAATAATTTACGTTAGTTTATTTATAAGGAACAAATTGCATGAGCATTAATAAATTATCATTAAACTATACAGTTTTCACATACCTGAGCACCAGATGGATCAGCAGAAGATCGTGCAGTATTCACAGACAAGCTTCTCTGGCGTTCAACAACGGCATCTAAGCCATGTTCGAAGCCAAGCTTCATGTAGTCCGCACTGGGTAATTCTTTGAACCGGTCAGCCTTCATATTTGCATGATGTCATTAATTTTAAAGCCTTTTGTCAGAACAAAAGAAAAATAATAATCTGTATGACATTTGGATGCGGATTCGGGTTTTGCGATACTTACATATCGGGCCGCCAAGTTGGAGTAACCACTAGGCCCAAGCTTGTGTTGGCCAATTTTTTCAATTCTTGCCTTTGTGGCCTTAGATGTTTCTGAAAGCCTAATTAAGTTTTTAAATACATTAGTCTATGTACCAAAATTGATATAAAAACTAGTAATAATAAGGCTTACCACTACATTTTGGAATGAATTGCATACCTCCCTGTTCCCCCTAGTGGTATCTTTCCTGATTTTCTCAGGCCCTTCTCTTTTCCATCTTTCACCAGGGCTTTCCACTCCATAGATGGAATCATTGGAGGGCGCTTATACCTAGGGTTTTTTTCTAGGTGAACCCTATATTGCTCTCGGACAATCTTTAGATGCTTTCCAACCTTCTGTAGTACCTTCGATGTATCAAAGGTATCTTTTTCGAACAGACTAACCAAGCGATTAGTCAGATCATCCTTTAAAGCTTTTGGTTGCTTGTTCCACATTGTGCGGATGGTGGGCCCGAAGATCTCCAAGGCCAAATCATATAGATTTTTATAAAATATATCATTTCCTACGAAACATTATTGCCATCATTAGTGAACATTAGAAAATATTATCGGTATATTAGACACAAATTATAAAAAATACATTGAACAATGTATAATGACCTGGAATCCTCTCTATCTTTATTGGAACCAGTTTTTCATTCACCAAAAATGTACACTTTATTTAACCAGTGCTAGTCACACGAGAAGATCCAGGAAATGCTTCCACATCTCTATCTAGCCCTGCATCCACCCCTTCTTCTACAGCATCTGTTATGGGTGGGGCGCCATCGGCTTCACCCTCCGCTGCCCTTGGTGGTGTCGCAAAGCGTGTTGCCGATTGTTCAGTGGACAATATGGGAGCAATATGTGGTGTACATGGAGTGGTTTGGTCACTGGGACCAACATTGCCTTGACCACCACTAATCATCTCCATAGCACGCTGTAAATTAAACCCATTGTATTCTAAGTTCAACAGCATATATAATCAAATATTATAAAGTTTTTATAAATGAATTTTCATTTTTATTCGATAACTTACATCCAGTTGTTTACGTTGCTGTCACAACAATTGAAACCTTTGTTCGAGCCCTTCTGTTAGTGGAACTGCCAATGTCAGATGAACCAGTTCCTCATTTTGCTTTTCCCTTGTCCTTTGTAGCACCCTCAATGGGTTTGCACACTCTCTAATTTCACTATCTCTCATCAACCGAGAGACCTCATTATGTAAAGAGTTCATAACCCACTAAATGAGGAAGGGTCTGTCTGCATTCAAGCTTGTCCCACAAAGGAGCAAACATCACAACGCGCACAAAATACCTTTGTCACAACATGCCCAAAAAAAGGAGGTCATGATGCTTACCCGTTGAGCCATGAGCTCCAAATCCAAAACTGGAACTCCAAAACGTGAACCGTGTGCTCCAAATTTGTACCGTCAACTCCAATTCTCAAGCATGAGCTACAATTATCAACGATGAGCTCCAATTCTAAACCCTGACCTCCAATTATCAACCGTGAACTCCAATGCTGAACCCTGTGCTCCAGCGGACCTACTCCCAAATTCACAAGAACCTCCAAATTGAACTGAACTGTCCAAAACGAGTCACGGCAATGTCCAAATACGCTTGTGATTTGTTATTATATATTATTATATGTTACATGTTTTTTTATTTTTATTATTTTTATTATATATTATATATTTTTATTTTTATTTTTATTATGATGTTTTTAATTTTTATTATATATTATATGTTTTTTATTTTTATTATGATGATTATGATTATGATGTTCATGTCGATGATGACAATGTTGTTGATGATGATGTTGTTGTTGATGATGATGATGATGTTGATGACGACGATGACAATGATGTTATTATATGGTAATATTTTTGATAAATACGAGTAATATTTATATTTTGATAAATACAGTATATTTTGATGAAGATGATGATGGTGGTGATGATGATGATGATGATAACGATGATGGTGATGAAGTTGATGGTGATGATGGTTATGATTATGATGTTGAAGCCGACGATGATGGTGATGATGATGGTGACCATGATGGTGATGATGGTGATGAGGTTGATGATGATGGTGATGATTATGATGTTGAGGCTGACGATGACAATGATGATGTCGATGATGACAATGATGATGATGATGATGATGACGATGATTATGATGATGATGAAGACGATGACAATGATGATGTCGATGATGACAATGATGATTATGATGCTGATGAAGACGATGATTATGATTATGACGATGATCATGATTATGATGATGATCTCAATGATGATGATGATGATTATCATCATCATGAGGATGACGATGATGATGAAGATGATGTGCCATTTGTATCATCATCTCTGTCAACATTGTAAGTATTGGCCATATCATCATCGTCATCATCATCAGTTACTCTCATCGTGTCATCGTCAGAATAATCTTCAACCACATTGTCTGCTACATCATCTGATTCAACTATTCCTTGGACGATGATGATGATAATGATGACGATGATGATGATGGTGGTGGTGAAGTTGATGATGATGATGTTGATGATGATAGTGATGATTATGATGTTGATGAAGACGATGATGGTGATGATGGTGGTGATGATGATGATGATGATGGTGGTGATGAAGTTGATGTTGATGATGATGGTGATGATTATGATGTTGATGAAGATGATGATGGTGATGATGATGATGATGAAGTTGATGATGATGATGTTGATGATGATGATGTTGATGTCGACGATGACAATGATGATGATGATGACAATGATGATGTCGACGACGATGATGATGATGATGATGATGATGATGATGATTATGATGCTGATGAAGACAATGATATGATTATGACGATGATGATGATGATCTCGATGATGATGATCATCATCATCATCATGAGTATGCCGATGATGATGATGTTGATGATGAGTATCATCATCATGAGGAAGACGATGATGATGATGATGATGATGAAGATGACGCACCATCTGTATCATCATCTGTTTCAACATTGTAAGGATTGGCCATATCATCATCATCATCATCATCAGTAACGCTCATCGTGTCATCATCGGAATAATCTTCAACGGCATTGTCTGCTACATCATCTAATTCAACTATTCCTTGGACATCTTCTGTTGGATCATTGTCGTCAGCTAACTCAAGTTGATCATGCTCTTCGTCATCATATTCTTCATCCAGAGAACCCTCTTCATTACCATCATCTAGGTTATACTTTACCGGCCTTCCCCTTAGATCATGTCTCACAACAAACGACCAACCTGCTTTACCTGGAACCTCTGAGTAAAATACTTGTTCACATTGGCTTGGAAGAACATAGGGCTCTGTTCCTGGCTCAAACAACCTTGTGTTTACCATGGTAAATCCATTATCATGTTCAATAATAGTTCTATCGAGATCACATTGATTCAATCGTAACATGTACCATTTGACAACGAATAGAACTACCTTAAAGGATTTAAAGTCATACTGTATAATATCTTCCAAATACCCATAGTATCGATTTTCTGAGACTTATAGATGTCTATCAGTTCTAGATGAAACATTGGTAACCTCAAAGACAGCCGAAACCCCAAAATCTGATGTTTCTTTTGTTTCATCCAGTTTTTTGATCCGATATCTACATCCATTGCAGACCATAGCCTTATGGTGTTTTACCTGCAATAAGCAATAGACGAAAAAATTACACAACCAATCAGCCCTTATGCAACAATACATGGAAAAAAAGAACATGTACGTCAATAAGTAATTTGCAAAATAAAAGATTTAGAGGGATATTTGATTAATTATATACTTGCCATTTTATCTTTTACACCATATGCCAAATCGATTTCCCTTTCTGTTAGATTGTTATCTCCATTGCATTGTGCTTATTTTACCAATGAAGCCACACATTCTCATAATATTCCATGACCCGATTGTGCGCATCGTTCAATCCATACCTTCATCCAGTCAAGATTGTTTGTGATGTATAAATGAATTGCATCCCATTCTCGACCAACTGTTTAATGACAATTACCATTAAAATCAAAGAAAGGTGTAAATCTCCTGAACAAAGACGTATATGCTCTTAATTGAAGCAATTATGACTAGAAAACACAATTAGAATATGAAGGATATAATAAAAATCCACTAGCTAATAATTACCTTTCAGCGTCCTCAATATACCTTTCCCCTTCAGTTGCTCCCCTTCAAATTTGTTATTGGAGTCCGGATCACAAATGCGACGTAAATTGAGCTTTGACGCTAAAATAGGAATATATTCACTAACATACGACATGTTTTGGTATACCATATATCCTTCCATCATAGAACCCTCCGGATGTGCTATTTGTCTCACCAAACCCTTCATAAATTTCAAATGCCTTTCAACCATCCACATGGACCTTAAGTAAACAGGGCCACACAACTCAATCTCCTCAACTTGGTGTATGAGGTAGTGTTCCTATGCGTTGAAAAATGTCAATGGTAGATGCTTCTACATTTTACACATGAGACAATGAATTTCTCTCCTCCAATTCTTTATATCTTCTTTATGGATTTATTTACATGTCAACCATCTACAAGTGATGCAAACCAATAATGGTATTTAACAAAAACAAACATTAAATTACAATATATGCAAGTAAAGAAACACTAAGCACATGCAAGTAATCGCTAGTTACCTCATGTATTTACCAAGATTATATATAACTTGTTTGACATTGTTGTCGAAGTTGTCCGAGAGAGAGAGAGGTAGAACATACTGTATCAATATACAAACCACGCCATTTATTAAAAAAAGAGTATACAAACAAGAAAAACTTATATGGACATAACAATAATAATTACCTTGATGAAGACATGCCAATCATCAAAATCACCTTTTTTAGTTATGATATTCTTCAAGTTTGCACCAAAACTGATGGAAAATTTAATTTTCCACATTACTTCTTTGACAGCATTGCTTTGTTGCTCTGTAAACATCCATGGAATTGAGTTTATATTAACTTATTCTCTGTTGGTATGAAATTGGATGACGTCTTTCATTGCATGGTTGCTTTCTTGAATGTCTTTGCACACTTTCACAACTTTATCTTTCTCCCTCCTTAGCTCTAGTAGTCACCATAAGGTTTCAGTAACATTCTTTCCAATATGCATTTTATCAAACAAATGAGCAATTTGTAGGTGCTCATAGTAGGGCAACCTGCTGAATTGAATAGGGTAACTTTTCATTCCTCGTGGAAGACCATTAATGCCTTCATGATCACGATGGACATCATGAATTTTAGTTTATAAACAATAAATTACATCATAAATCAAATATGGCCACTACAACAAACAACTCACAATAAAAATTAAAATACATAAAAATTCATATACGATGATCCATACGTACCATGATGACGATTTCTATTGTATTGCATCTTTCAGAGGTGAGGTGTCATTCTCTGTGGTTTTAATGCAATCTCCTACTTCCCATTGAAAATATTTCTTTCAGTTGTTCTATACATGTGATTCTTAGAGAGGAAATTCCTATACTCATCAAACACCTTCTTTCTTAAGCTTTTTGAACGTCAAAATTTTATCTTAAGACCACAAACTGGACATGCAAATTTACCCATTGTCTGAAGACCTACAATATTTACATATGGAATATCTATGTCAAATATGTTCATTTATAAAATATTCTAACTACTCCATATCATTAAATGCAATTAAAGTGGAACTTAAAATTACAAACCACAAAATGAAGTTAACCCAGGGGCATCGTGTATTGTCCATACAACCATTGCATGGAATTGAAATTTCCTTTGTCGTATTGGTCTAGATACGTCATACATATTTATGCCATTCCATAACTTCAGTAGCTCATCTATAAGAGGTTCGATGTATACATTCATATCTTTGACTTGGAACTTACCTGATTCATAATTTGAAGAACATATAAAATATATCATTATGAGAACCATTAAGATATATAAACCATGCAAAAGAGTAAAATAATAGAGATATATATGAAATTAAGATACATATTACGACAAATGAGATGCCACAACTACATTATAAATAAAATAGTTTTCGTCAATAAAACCTGGAATAATCATCGACAACATTATGTGCTCCCTCTTTATTGACAACCATGGAGGAATGTTATTGTTAATAACAAAAATAGGCCACACCGTGTAAATGGATTTCATCTGTGCAAATAGATTAACATCATCTACTGCCAAAGAAATCCTAAGATTACGTGGTTCTTTAAAGTGAGGCCACTTTTCCTCAATATCTCTAAAAGCAGTACCATCTGCAGGCATTCGGATAACATCATCTTGACTTCTGTTCCTGGCATGGTAATCCATAAATTGCGCTATGTTTTTACACCTGAACAGTCATTGCAAACATGGAATGATGGGAATATAACGAAGAACCTTCTGAGGCACATTTTTTGTTACTTTATCTGTACGATATCTACTTACATGACATTCCGGACATTTTGTTGCAAATTCATGCTGATTATAATATATAACATGGTCATCGGGGCATGCATCAATTGCTTCCTAATGCATTCCAATCTCTTTCATGATGGAAGATAAATCTCGATATGTGCGAGGTAAAATATTTGATGGTGGTAACAAAAAATTAGTTATCAAGCTACAAAAAAAAGAAAAAAAATGTTAATGTAATAAATAAATAATATTAATGAAACACGCTTCATCCGTACGATGATCAATAATGAGTTAACAATACAATTATTAGAGGAATGCAAATAAACTTTATCACGATCCTATATATGTGATGGATTATTTTAGATACCTTAGCATACGTGTGATTGCAATGTTTGAAAGACCACTCATAACCTTCAAGTTCATTATCAACAATATAGTAGAGAGAAGATTTGTTTTGGAGCCTTCATAAAAGGGTTCATATGCCTTATCGAACAGAGGTATATAGTTAACATCATCATATTCATCATCATTTTCATTATCAACATCATCGTCATCCATTCTAACGTTAAATGAATCATGGATCAATGTATTTGTACCATCATCTTCAATTACATTATCGACATGATCATCTTGTTCAATATGATCATTCACTTGTTCTCCATTAAACATACACGCTCCATAATCCTGATCCTGAACTTGTTCTGAAAGCACTTCCTCTGGACGACATGCTATAGGGTGTCTTTCCTTTAATATAAATACATGGAAGCATCAATAGATATACATTAATATATGAAAAAAAATACATACAAATACCCAAAAAAATGAATATAATAACGTTTATAATGCTAAACCTACAAATGGACGATATTCGTTCCCCCCCTCAGCGTGTCCATGTTCCCTGCAATTTTTTGTGGCTGTTGAGATCAATATTATTCTCCTCTTAAATCCCCTGCATTGAGTACACGGACAATAACATTTGCCATCACCCCTTCGTTTCGCTGCATCCCATAGTCTAGCAAGTAATTGTCGGTTGTCTTCATTTGGATCCGGAATATTTAATCTATTTGACATTTTGTCATAAACTTCGCTAAAGAATATAACCAATTGTCTTAAAAAATCAAGTTCCACGCATCAACCATGCATCAAGGTTTTGTCAAACGAAGAGAAGTCAAAGAATAAAAAATTCTCGACAAACTGTCTATCAATGAAGAAAAAAAATTCCCACAACCACCCGTTGAAGAATAAAACTATTCTTGAAAACGCCCATCGAGGAACAAATAATTTTCACAATCGCACTAGTACAAGTGATCAATTTTTCCACGGCAAAACGTGGCAATATCCACGGAAAATTGTGGATATTGCAAAGTCTAAGAGTTTTTTTTTTCCGTGGAAACAATTCCATCGCAATAGAGACGACCCCTAATTTGTGTTGCAAGAGCGACAATGTTCTATATTTCGTTAGATGTCTAAGCCGTCGCTATATCCACGCCTGGCCGTCTCTGTACCCACGCCTAGCCGTCGTTGTATCCACGCTCTGTATAAGGTTTTTTTTTTAAAGCAAACCCAGGAATAAGACGTCGCTATAGCCACGCTTGGCCGTCTCTGTATCCACGCCTGGCCGTCGCTGTATCCACGCCTAGCCGTCGCTATATCCACGCCTGGCCATCGCTGTATCCACGCCTGGCCATCGCTGTATCCACGGTTACAACTGTTTTTCTTTTAAATACAAATGTGTTTACTAGGCTCTCCACGCAAACGAATTGGGCTGGCCTGCAAATATCCATGTTCGATACCAAGTCCCTCGCAAGTTGGGAGAGCATTATTATTATTATTAGACTCATGTATGATAGCTTCTTTTCATCTCAGCCACTATTTCACTCACGCTAGGCCTACAAGATGGCTTAGCCTCAACGCATCTTAGGGCTAGATTGGCAACAGCAACTATTGATATAATGTCGTAGTTTCCATCCATCCTCTTGTCTACGATTTCTCCAATTTCCCCACTTATTGATATGTCAGGATTTTCATCCCTCTCCACTTGCACATACGGTGTGACCTATAATTACGTAACATATTAATGAACGGCATTAGAATATCACAAATTACTGCGAAAATGTAATTATAAGATATCAAAATTATAACTAAAATTGGAAGAAGATGCAGTTGAATATCATCAACTACGTAGTCAGTAGGTTCATGTTTCATATTGAGAATGATAAATTATAACTAAATTCCTTACCCATTCAACCAGGTTAACTTGCTCTTCCGGTAGATTTGCACTTATGGGTGGTCTGCCGCATATGATTTCTAACAACACCACTTCAAAACTATATATATCACTTTTCTCAATGAGCATTTGAGTGCGAAAATATCTACCCCGACCCAAACAAAAATGACTTAAATAAGTTGTTATCACTTGATTTGTAAATGTATTGGATTTTCAAATCATAGGTCCCGCATTCAAATTATATAGGTAATCAATTCCAGATGTGATTACCTACAGGGCTTTGATTAAGGCACATTCTGAGGCAGGAAATATACAGGAGGCCTCTGAATTTCTTGATAACATGATAGGTTGTGGAATTGTGCCAGACGACTCTCTCTATAACACTGTCATTGACAGACTTTGCAATCAATGGAAATTTGATACTGGTATGAAACTCTACAATGAAATAGAAAGGAAAGGCATGATCCCAAGTATTAGCAGTTACATGTCACTTATCAGAGTACTCTTAAAAAATTGCAGAAAGGAGGAGTTTAATGAGATTCTGAACAGCACCTATGTAAAATAATTGGCTTCTGATGTCAGAACTTGCAATATGTTGATTAATTGTTTATGCATGGAAGATGCAGATTTTGTCGGATAACCGACGAAAATCCACCTGTTAAATAAATTCAACTGTCAACTTCTTACTGTTTATCTTTTGACAGACCTTAATTATATCATAAAGCAAAAGGACAAACATGTTCAATGTTATTGAAACAAATGACATTAAAATATCCATGAAAAGATATGCCACATTCATCAAAAAGAATGAACCAGACAATAGATAAAATAAAAACCCAGTTGGATCAATAATGCCAATGTTAATAGTGAATTCATAGAGTAGAAACTTCCCGTATCAATAATATTAAAAAAAATGGCCACAGTAAATGGTTTGATTCTTTGAGTTTCCGGCAAAATCTTACCATCTGGCACACATGTGAGAGGGTTCCTTCAATATCAACCACATTTAGTTTCCAAAGTGAGTTAATCATCAATTCTTTGTTGGACTGTAGATATGCTTCCAAATCACCTTCAAAATAATTCCCCTCTGTACTCAGTTGTCGTTTCATATCTTCTTGTAACTGTAGCATATCGCCTCCATAAGCTGTTCAAAAAAGTTCAAGGAACCAATTAAGCATAAACTAATCTAACATTCATGCATTTTTTGTGGATTCAACTATCAAATTAAATACTAGAAATTAATGTAAATTTACACAGCAATTAATCCATGCCACTACAAATGCTATTGGGTCGTGGTTGAGGCACGGCATTGCCATACCAATGATCCAGGGTCAAACACCAGCAGGCATAGAACCCTGAACAATGTGTGTTTTAGCTACTCCCACATTGAAGGAGGGGTGTGATAATGCAGAAATTGGGATCATAGCTCCCCACAGACCACTCTATATGTTTACCCTTACCACTACAAATTTCACCATTTTTTAAAATGCTAATGTTTATGAAAAAAAAAGAGGAAGGGCATATTCAATGATCATATCCTCTTTCTCTGTGCCAATAGGGCAAAAATAAAATCTGATAAGCTGGAGCATCTAATTACTTTTAGCATCTTTAATAAGTAGATAACTTTTAGCCAACAATTGCATACATATCTCTTCCCTCCAATTCCAACAGAAAGATTGAAGTGAACAAACCTCATCAGCAAAAACAGATTTTCACCTTAGCTTCTAGATGGTGAATATGGTAACCCTTCCAAATCCATGTGAAGGCCAAGAGCACTAGATCCCTGGAGTCACCGAAAAGCATGGCTCTGCAAAGCACTTTTCCCTAAAAGAGAACTCGGTGCTGATCATTGATGTGCTGACAGCGGTCCTTGCCAAATAGGCAGTCCCAGAAAATGTACCACAAACTGTACAAAGTTCTATCTGTCAGCCCACTCTTAGCCAAGAGGTCCTTTAAAGGGAGCCATCGTTAAATGACTAGCCATGCAAATACCCAGTGTGTATGACAAGCCACAGGGACCACACACTATGAGGTCAAGATCAGAAGAAATCCAACAGCAATAAGAACAGGGCCAGGACATGCCTCTGGTGAAGCCAGGAGTACAATTTCCAGGAATCAGACTGTTGAATCTTTTTGCCAAATA